>PKMM01017261.1:352353-369782 GCA_002933915.1 Eutrema heterophyllum | reverse complement strand
TTTTTTTTATACTTATTTCCGTTTTAAAGCAAAATTAGAGAAGCTTCACGCACTTAGCCATGCCTTTGAATGTGAGAGGATTAAATCCTATGTATTCTGCGAATAACTTAACTCATCAGTTGTTTTTGCATTATTTTGGCGATGGGGGTTGCAGATACATTCGAGGAAAATGAATTTGAATGCAGATGTCAATTTTGAAGAGCTTGCTCGATCAACTGATGATTTCAATGGAGCTCAACTGAAAGCAGTGTGTTTTGAAGCGGGCATGCTTGCCCTGCGCCGGGATGCAACCGAGGTATGCATATATTAATCGTTTTGTGGAATGGATGATGAGGAAGAAATGAGAAATCGTCGGAGATCTCTTCGTGCGGAATTCTCTCGGAGATGTCTCTTTGTGACCTAAACCCGCTTAATTTCCAGCCACGATCAACGAAACAAACCCAGGAAGTCAAGAGGTCAAACAATCATGTGAATTTCGAGGTTGAAGAGAGTTAGGAGAACGATTATGGTTCTGGGCGTTGCCAATTTGGCCGTGATTCTTTCCAGTTGCGTTCTGACTCTCTTTTCTAACCCACATTGCGACAGCGCCGGCCAACTATGTCCCCTCTTTGCCGTTTGTTTAGCCGCCGGCGTCAAACTCGCCGCCATGGTTAAGGTCGGTACTACCCAGGAACTTATGGCTATGACCATTATGGATTCTCCTACTCAGAACAGCCTCAAAAGAAAGGTGTTTTTTTTCTTGTCTACCTTTCCAATTTTTCCACTCTCTCTATTGCGAAATATCTTTCTTTTAAAGACCAAGTCTTTCAAGGATGGGCGTTGACTTAATTAATGTTAGAGACATGTCATGAGAATCTAGAGGTCCATAGATATGTAGGATTGATTGTATAGCGAGCACAATTGGTTCTGCGATTATACATTTCTCAGTTAGTTAGTGTTTTATGGCTCATTTACTTTGTCTGACACCAGTTTTTTTTGCTTATCTGAATTTGCAGTTGAAGTATAAGACATGGCTTTGGTGGACTCGGTTTGCTATGGTTATTACTGTATTGCAATTTATTGGTGCAACTTACCTTATGTTCTGGGTCGCCAAATTTGTTTCCCGTGATGGAATGCTAAGGGATTGCGTTTTAGGTGAACTAAGACACAACTTTACATTGATTTGGTTGTCTAAAGTGAACTACTTGGGCGGTTAATTTTGATGTATATTCCATGGGGTTGAACATGCCATATCTATCTTCTCTCTTTGTTCAATACTTAATGCTTGACCCCATTTACGTTGAAAGCTTTTTATTTGTACTTCAGGTATTTAGCTATGCAATTTTATCTATGCACTTTTTCTTGCTTAAGAATCTCTTTAGTGACTTCCTTGCTCAGGGTTATCTCCAGACACTCATGGGTGGATGCAAACGCTGCGGGTTGCCTTCTGGATCACAGTTTGCTTTGTTGCGCTGGCACAATGCTTTACAGGATCAGATATAGCAACGGCGGTCTTTCTATGCAACCCAAGATGATGCCTGGAAAGCTCACTACCAGGAAGTATTCGACCATGGAATTCGTGAAGTTTTGTGCTGTCTTGGACGTCGCGAATATATGCAAGTTTAGTGAAAATTCCATTGGCCTGATTCTGGAAACTTATTTCTTGTTTATAACAAGTTTACTTGTTCAGACTCTGAGATATTGATTGTCTGCTCCAGGGGTGTTATTGAGGAAGACGAAGTGTGTTCGGTTGCAAGACTGTTAGTGTGATCTTGTTTCATATCGTGCATCAGGCACTGGCCATTTGGAATTTTTGGCAGGTTAAGATCTGAAACTTAAATAAGCCTGACTGGTGTCGGTGATGCTGTCTGTTGTTGTGTGCATGATCAACTGTTAGTATTTAAGAAAGAAAAATGTGGAGAGGTCTCTCAGCCTTTGCATTTCCAGTATCTTTAAGAGATCGAACTGATGGGGTTTGATACACTCTATAATATTAGAGTACTTGGTTTGCAAAATCATTTTAATCATGCCTTGCTATAGTTGACAATATTTGGAGAGAGTTGTAGTTCTAGCTCTCTGAATCCTTGATCACCAATCAGCAACTAGATTTTGTAATATTGATCTTTAAGGTTGATGAGTGAAGATTTTATGTTATCCCGGACAATGTATCTGAGTGATGAAGAGAATTTCCTAAAGAGGTGCTTAAATTGATATGTTATGATTTTTACTTTGTGCTGTGGTCTCTTGTCTCTATGTTTCACTTAGTCTGTAAACCTTATCTAATCTTCGTCTATTTTCAGGCCTTGCTCTGTTACAGAATAATAGTCAGTTTCCTGAATTATATGAGGACTGTATGGAAGCTCCAGCATTTCATCTTCAGGAGGCTGCTACGTTGCATAAATTTGCAGAAGCTGCTTATACGGTACGTTTGAACGAGACTGGTTCCAAAGCTCTACTTTAAATGGTAGATATTTCTTACCTGCGTGTCTGGCATTGTGCAGGGGCCACTGCTCGATGTTGGGAGAAATTCTGCCTTATTTTTATGCACATGGATTTGTAGGCAAGGGATTTTAACACCTTGGAGCCGCAAATGGTATATTATACCTGGTTAGCTCGTTTGAAGAAACTCAACTTGTTTCTGTGAAGTCTATTTTTTTCCAGTTTCTATACTTTTCCCATGTGTCTGATGTTGATACAGAAAAACTCGTATGATACTAGTGTAAGAAGTTTCCTTGCAATTATCTGCAGGCGGCCTAAACTTGATGGTGATAATTGGTGGCGAGGACATGCAGCTGCCTTCCTTAAGTTCATAGATTTTCCTGCTCATGTTCTTCGCCGAGGTCGAATCTATAGGGTAAGTTTGTTCCATTTAATCCTATTTTCCAACACCAAGAGTGAAAAATAGTTTCATAGTAGTGTTGTGCCTCGGTTATATATGGTTCCACGACCAAAACAAGACGTGGCAGCAAAAAATTGTATGCCTTGCTTCAGCTATGGTCTGACACAATGAATGGAAATGGAGTCAGTAAAAAAAAAAATCTGTTTATTTGGAGTTTTTTTTATATCTTGTTGCATCAGAACTTTTCTCATCTATTCTTGTAATGATTCTGTTCTGGCAGGAGAAGTGTAAAGCAACATACTTCGTTGTGGTCTTACATTATCTTAGATGTGTTGTAATTGCTGTTCGAGGAACTGAGACGGCTGAAGACCTCATAACGGATGGTTTGGGTCGTGCATGTTCACTTACTGCTGAAGACTTGGACGGGCTATCAAAGTCAGTCTCTATCTCTCTCTCTCTCTTTCTCTTATAAGAAGCAGTAATGGTGCTTGTGAGATTGGATTCAATAATGAAATACTTATGGTTGCACAAGTTTACTAATTATTAGTTGATGGTTAATTCTAAAATATCTGCATTTCCCTTAGTCAGCAACTCAAATATGCAATGTCTGATGTTTCAAGTCACATTCACTCTCGTTCTTCTGATTTATATCGAGATCTCACTACTCCGCACCCCGTCCATAGTAATGTCTCTCCTTTCTGCCGTTCATGTGTTTTATGTCAGTCATATTCATGGTATGGATTCTTCTCGTACGCACTACGGGCATTCGGGAATAGTAGAAGCTGCAAGAGATCTATTTATGCAAATAGAAGGAGACCCCAAATTTGGAGGTAAGAGTTAGGCTATAACTGTCGCTTGGTGACCCTCGATTTACCCTTTTTGCGAGATGTTATCATAAATTTTCACAGTACAAGCTGTCCCTAAGCCATTATACAAATGGAATATGCAGAGTCAGGATCTATTGGGTTCCTATCCTCACTAATTGGTCTCTCCATCAATGTTCCTTGATCATCTTCCTTGGAGGTAACTCCTCTAATCCAAAACTTCGTTTTTTTTTTAATGAAACTCTCTGAATCTTAGCTACCACAATTTTTTCACTCCAGATGTAGACACGCGATGCAGAAGGTTCTAGAATCTCGGAATCTCTTCTGCGATCTGACAAGTGAATCTGATATAGTATGACACAAGACATGAAAGAGGTTTCACTAAACTTCGGTTAAACAACACAATTTGCATATGTTTCCATTCAAACATCAAACAACATATTGAATGAACTTTGTCATTTATCTTCGAAATGGAATTGGTTTCTTTTTTATTTTTATTTTTGGGCGGAGGCCACTAAGATAATGGTTAGTCTCTAGAAGCTAGGAGAAGGGTTCGAACACTTTACTTGTTAGGACATTTACAGTTATAAATCCCCTTAGTATTGTTGGCTGGTCGTTATTAGAGAAGTGTTTCAAATTTAAATATTAATTAACTTTTGTAGCAATGAGTTTTGGTAGCTTTATTCAGAATCAAATCCAAGAACCTTCGCTGCAGCTTCCTCGAAGAGAAGACTTGTCTCTCAATCTTTCAAATTAAGAAAAAGATGAATAAACCTCGAACCAAATTTGGCTGCTTACACTTGAATGAGTTATTATGCGAACAAAAAGAGACAGCAGAAAAGCCAAGTAATATTCAAAACAAAAATAAGTTTTTAAGACTATTATCAAATTCGTTTGAAACAAAAAAATCAAGTAAATTCCCATGATAATAAAATTAAATTCATTCAGTTTGATATTATTTTTTGTGTTAACAACACACTTTTTTTTAATATACTATTGTTTAAACGATTTAATTCTTAGCATCATTCACTAACCAATAGAGAACATAGATGTTTTCGAAAAAAAGAAAAAAATAATGATAATAAGATTTCAGTCATAGCCGTGATAATTTTGATTTAAAAGTATTTTTGAGGAAAAAAAAAAAAAAAAAGCTAGCATCTCAAGTTGCTTAGGATGCTCTAGAAAAATCATATAATCTTATAATTGGGAATCATTTTATAATTATTCCTTTGCAGTATATTGAAAATTAAGAGTTGAAAGAGGAGAAGCTGGGTAGATCTAGATCCAATGAAGCTGAGGATTTGGACCCTATGGACTAATGGAGTCTCTTCTCCTTGATAACCGAAAGTTTTCCCCAAATTGGACAGTCTTCCACTAAATTATTTATATATTCAAATTTTCAAGATGGGTCAAGTCTCACGAATGTTTCCTTTTGGAATAAAAATTTGAGTCGAAGTGTTGGTGCTATGATCTAACACGGCAGTGGTGAACCCAAAAATTTATGTTAGTGGTGTCAAAATTTAATATTGAAAAAAAACCTAAATATTATGGGGTCAAATGACCAAAATTTATCCATTATATTACTAATTCTTTCAATTTTTACATATAATTATATAAAAAAATAAATATTTAAAAGGTGTCAGGTGACACCCTATTGGTGCACATGGGTTCGCTTCTGTAAGTTATTACATGAAATGCCATTATAAATAAGAAAAGATAACTGAAATAAGAAATGATATAATTGTCTTTTGAAATTATTGATGAGAATATGAAAAGTATTTATTTCTCATTAAATATGTTATTTACTATTTACTTTCTTAATTATTTTTAATATTATATATTTTAAAATATTAATCAATACATATATATTCAAGAAAAAAATGTATTCGAAATTCTGCTATATTCTCACTATAATTTATTAGATTATATATCAAAATAAAAGTTGAAAAAAGATTATAGGTTTTTACGGGCAAGCCCGAATAATATTTTAGTCCATTGCAAAACGGGTTAAATAGAATAGACAATTATTACAAACTTTGTTTTGTAAGTTATTACATGATATGTCATTACAATTAATAAAAGATAATTGAAATAAAAAATGATATAATTGTATTTTAAAACTATTGATGAGAATATAAAGTATTTATGTTCCATTAAAGAGGTTATTTACTATTTAGTTTTTTAATTATTTAAAATACTATATATTCTAAATTAATAATCAATCCATATATATTCATAGAAAAAAAAATTATTCGAAATCATGCTCTATTTTTCTCTATAATTTATTATATTATATATCAAAATAAAAGTTGAAAAATATTTTACAAATTTTATAGAAAGTTAGACACAAGATTTTTTTAAAAATAATTCGTAGACTAACCACAAAAACCATGTTCATTAAACGTTGCATAATAGAGTTATATTTTCAAGATTATAGGTTTTAACGGATTAGTCCGAATAATATTTTAGTCCACTGCAAAACGAGTTAAATAGACAAATTATTATGATCATTAGTTAATCATATTGTCAAATTTAAATAAAAGCATTTTTCTTAAATTTTAAAACAATTTCTTTATTAAAAATGACGGATTAAATGTTAGTTAAATAGTTTGAAGAATGCGTCCTTAATCTTTTTGCAATTGGACCGGTTAATTAAAGTTGGTTAAGCTGGTTTAGCGTAAACCAAGATCATGCGTATAAGCCTTAGTTACGCGTGAGTTGTATTTGACTAATAAGTCATATATCTCTCCCATTGTATCATATACACATATACTGTAACCCGATAAATTAGGGAAAGAGAAAAGAAACGATTGTAGCTGGAGTTTGAGCAGACACTAGTGGATTTCGGAGGTGAATCCGGTGAAACGTAGGAAGCTAGGTAAGGCCCCGAACTCGTTAATTCTCGGTGTCGTTCTCTTCTGTTTTTTTTCTAAGTTTTCTTTCTTACTGATTCGCACAAGTCTTTGCTATCTCTTTCTAATCTTGGATTGAGCTCGTAATTGCACATAGATATTTTTTTATATTCATTATGGTTGTTTTAGATTGTTCATGTAGACTGATTCGCACAAGTCTTTAAAATCTGGGTTTCAGGTTTGAACAGCGAGACTTCTGGTTTTGTCTCAGAAAAGATAAAGCAGCTTCACGAGATTGTCCTAATTGGTTGATATACCGGAAAAAAATCTGAATAGAGAAACCATGGATCCCAAAATTCCTGGAAAACCTCAACCTCCCAGGAGCTTTCGTGAAGTTGACGAGGATCGATCTAGGTATCATTTGGCTCTTTCTCAAACTCCTAGAGTAGGAACTCCGATTCCAGTGTATTCTATTCCCGATTCCAGACCCAATACTTGTCCCGTTTTTATGGTCTGGGACCATGAAAACATTAGGCCGCCAGTATCACTCGATGGTAGGACCTTGATTGCTAACATTGAGAATGGATTAAAGATAGCTGAGCGGAATTGTTTTCTTTGGGGTGGTGTCTGTTACGGGAGTCTGACCCATTTCAGTACTAGGCAGTACTGCGATATCGTAGACTATTTTGATTCTAGGATGCAGCTTTTAAATATTCCTAGATCAGATCTTCGGTGTAAGACTCCCTCTTGTCTGAGCGATTACCCTCAACAGAGGAATGATGGCGGTAAAGTCATTCTCCTTATTGTAATACTCTTTTTTTTTTAATATATATTCTTACATGTATATATAATTATATATATGTATGTTGTGTTTTCGTTTCTCAGATCATCGCTATAGGAGGGAAACAGATCAAGCGGATTCATGGCTGATAGAGCACATGCTTTTTTACGCGAATGACATGTTAGCGAAATCAGTTAAACCGACCATTCTTGTCATGTCGTCCGACGCGGATTTTGTGACCGCCACGAAGTCACTTCTGGAAAGAGAATGCAGAATGTTTGTCTGTGTTTCTAGACCAACTTTACAAGGAGGTTTCAACCCAATAGTTGTAACAGAGGCAACTAATGCATGGTATTGGGACCAATTGCAGCAAGGAAATGGACCAACTCCACTACCTACCATACTGAGAGACCTTGGCCAAAACTAGCGATGTTTTGTTTTGTTTTGTGTTGTGTCTGTTTGATCTTTGTCCTGTTAAAACTCTATTTTAGATTCAAATCATTGGTTTTGTGTCTTGACGTTTCTGTTTAGTATGGTAATTTTCTAATCCAGAATCTTTGCTATATGCTTATAATGCTCTTATGTCTGTTGGAAGAAACTGTTTCCATCAGAACCGTGAACAGACAGTGTGCATCCAGGCTTCAGGCTGTTGCTGACGTTGCTGCTTCCATAAAAGCAGGATTTTATGACATCGGTGAGAGAGTAACCGTCTTTGGTTACATGAATTGTCTTTTGTTGGCATGAAAAATTTGAGCTGGCAATACGTTGGATACATGTATTGGGGCAGGGCTGGAGTCCATGACAGCCAGTCCAAGGGGATGGAAAGGATCAGTCAACCCAAAGGTACCATGCCTTATTGTCTCTCTCACTCCTTTCTGAGAGGTGTATTGAATGTCTATGTTGAATTTTAAGCCCTCATATTGTTGTTGTAGGCGAAGAAGTTTGAACAAGCACAAAGTTGCCTTTATTCCAATGGGTATTACTTCAGAAAATGTAGCACACCGGTTTGGTGTCTCAAGGGAGGAGCAGGATCAAGCTGCTGTAACTCGAATAAACTTTCTCATTTCTAATGCATGCACTTGATGTTACATGCCAGCCTTAGTTTATGGAGTCAAATTTGTAGGTTGATTCTCATAGAAAGGCCACTTCTGCTACTGCTTCCGGTAAATTTAAGGATTAAATAATCCCCGTAAACACCAAGGTAGATGCTGTTTTTCAACGGTGGGCATTTTCGATTCTTCAGGATGTGTCAACTGCTCTTTCCCCAAATTAATGACTTTTGGTTTTTACATTTCAGATTTGTTGACCCAAAGACAGGTGATGAGAAACCCATAACAGTTTCTGTGGATGATGGGATTCGACCTAGCACAACTCTTTTTCGGCCTTGCGAAGCTGAAGCCCGTGTTTAAGAAAGTGGGAACCACAACTGCGGGTACTTTTTACTCACATTGCAGGGAAAATTGTTTGTTTAATTTTTTTTTTTTTTTTTTGCGAATTCAATGCTTCACTTGTGTCAAACAGGAAACTCTAGCCAATTAAGTGATGGTGCAGGAGCAGTTCTCCTTATGAGGAGGAGTGTAGCAATGCAGAAAGGCCTTGCTATTCTTGGTGTATTCTCAAAGATGGGTGTAAAAGAAAGCTTGTGTTCAATGGTCCGGCAACAAACGCATCCAAGATTCCAGAACCCAAAGCAATAGCAGCAGCAACAACAACAAGAAAAACGAGAGCGTCAAGAAGGAGCCCATCAGGATCTGCGTGAAGAGGAACAAAAGTTTGCCATCAAGGTTGAGAAAATCGAGCAAAGCATGTTCGAAGGTTGTACCTATTGAAGTGGCTGAAGAAGTGAGTGCATCAGAAAGAGCCAAAGCAGAAATAACAGCTAGAAAGCTCATGAACCGCAGAAGCAAGACAATGTTGGAAGACGATTTTGCATTGATGAATGATTTCGATTTCTCAATTGAAAACGCAGAGGGTATAGATTCAGAGTTTAACTCTGACACTTTCTTGTTCGATGATTCTCTTTGAAACTAGAGAGGATATACTTAGCTGTTTATACCGAGTTTAAAATCAAGATTCTCATTGAGTAGAGCATTTTGGAGGAATGTTCCATCACACAGGTTTATATAACAGGAAGTCATTCAAATAGTTAATCACAATCAGACCCACTTATCATTTACCTCTTCTTCCTTTTTTTTGATAACCATGCCAGCTTAATGATATTGTAAATTGTAATTAGTGCAGCGAATCGCCTAATCTCTAATGTTTGGATATGATGATGGTCAAGCGATTGCCGTAATTGGGCTTGAAATGGGAGTGGACTCAATCAAATTACTGAGTTTAGGCCCATGAAAGCATAATTAGTATCAAGAGTTAATTTCCTTGGGATACCACCATAAAGACACTAAATTTATTTTGAGCAGGTCAGGTTCCTTTCTCATCTGAATTTGAATGAAAAACGAAAGTTGGCTCTATGGTTCTCATCACCACCGCTCAAGTTTTGAATGCTATGAATCGCCGAATGTACCTGATACGATCTCATATTGGGCCTTTATTGGGCCAGAGGATTGAAGAAGAATATCGAAGCCCAAGTTTATTATGTTCTCAGTTTAATTACTTTTTGTGCCATTGTCTTCTACGTTTTGGTATTTAGGCATGCTTCAGTCATTGTAAAACCGTGAGGAATAGAATTAATCAAAACATCAAATCTCTCTCTTATTCTCTCTTCATCTCCTTCTTCTCATCTCCTTCTTCTGATCTTCTTCCCCATTTCTTATATCTTCTAATCTCTTTCTCCATTTCTCATCTCAAATTCTTCATTTTCTTTTCATCTTACCTCTATCTTCCTTTTGATAGATTTTGAGTCTATCAGTACCCTACTAGAAGATCGTCTGCTAAATCCATCTCCGCAGAATCCCTAAATCTTCGTTCCGGTTCCAATTCAGGTCGAATTTATGGGGAATTAATTCTGTGTTTGATGAAACTTGGCTGCGTAACTGGTCGATTGCTTATATTTGATGCTTGTTTTTGTATCTGAAGCAGCCAGTGGAACTTCCGATACTGAGTCACGAGTATCTATCTCTAAGTAAGAAAAGGCTAAAGCAGGAGGATCTGGATAAAGACTCCAGCAGAGGAATCAATGCCCGTAAAGTATCATTCCTTCACTTTGCTTGCATTGTAGAATAGGGTTTTTGATATTTCAAATCCTGCGCCGACTTTGATAATCCTTGAGGCATTTCTATCCAATTTGTTGATCCCTTGGCCTCTGGAAATGATTGATTACTGCTTTCTATTGTTCTTAAGCAATCAGATTTTTATAGGGAATAACTTTTCCCAGACAACCTTCTGTTATTTTTCGTTATCATCCTACTTTCACTTTTCTCTATTCGTTGAAGATATGTCTTTGTTTATGTAATGATGCAGGAGATGTGCGGATTACCAGATATAGAAGACCTTTCTTACAAGAAGACAAATGAATCTCCTTCATCTAGTTAGTCTCACTGTCTATAGTCACATTTTCCCTTTTTTTATATAAAACAAAAGTTTCACATTCCTGATTATCTAAGCCGCATTCATGGGTCGAGTCTTCAGTAATATTTGTAACCCAATTTCATTCATCAGGAGATGTCTAATGGATTGAAAATATATTAAGTGTCTGAGCCAAAAACTTTTTCTCGCTACTCTCCAACTCATTTCAGAATTTCTTGTATGACTGAGCCAAAAACTTTGCCGATTTGCTTTTTACTTTTTTTTTTTTCTATTTGGGTTGCAATTTTGAGTGTCGCTTATGTATCTTCTTTGCAGTACGGACCCATTGTGGACATCGATTTGAAGATTCCACCGAGGCCTCCTGATCATGCCTTTGTCGAGGTACTTATGGATTCTCGCTTGTTAACGACCTTAAGGGATTTTTTAAAATCGAATACTATATATGTGTATTTGCTATTTTGAATACTATATATTAGTTTCGAAATTTTTTGTCAGTTTGAAGATCCTCGTGATGAAGACGATGCAATTTACGGACGGGATGGATATGACTTTGATGGGTGTCGACTACGGGATAGTAACTTTGTTATGAAGATGTAATCTTTGTGTGATATTTACGTTTCCTATGAAAGTTTTAATATTTGTGTGATATTTAGGTTGAGATTGCACATGGTGGTCGTAAAGTTTCATCATCAGTTGATAGGTATAGCAGCAGCTACAGTGGTAGCCGTGCACCTCCAAGACGGTCCGACTATCGTGGTTTGCAGAGTCTTTCTTAATTGTGTATTTGCCGTTGTAATTTTTTTATTTTTTTTTTTTTTTTTTGCATCTGCTAACTCATTTTACCACCATTTATGCTGTAAACATACAGTGCTTGTGACGGGATTACCACCATCTGCTTCGTGGCAGGACCTTAAGGTAAGGGCTACTTATAGTCTTCTCTAGATGTTGGTTCTCTTATTCATGCTGGATTCAGAACTGGTGTTTATTTGCTATTTTTGAGCGATTAGGATCACATGCGCAAAGCTGGAGATGTCTGCTTTTCTGAAGTTTTTCGTGACCGTGGAGGTGAGTCAACATTATATAGTTTAAATAAGCTTCTCATAGATATATTAGTAACTTGGTGTTTGTGAAAGAGAACAGATCTTATTCATAATTCAGGTATTTATGCTGGCTTTTAGGCATTCTAGCTGCAAGACTCACATATAAGTTAACATTTCTTTGTAGGTAGCAACTATGATGATATGAAGTATGCGGTAAGTTGTATATCTTTGCAACGAAAATGTTCACAGCCTCATGCCTTAGAAAGGTAGCACTGGTTTTTTTGATATTCCTTCAATTTTTGTTTTAACAGATAAGGAAGCTTGATGACTCTGAGTTTCGAAATGCTTTCTCTAGAGCTTATGTACGGGTGTGTGGTATTACCTTCTTTGATTTTGTTACTCATTGGACGGATATGCAGTTATCTCTAATTCTACTGATCAGGTGAGAGAATATGAGTCGAGGAGTGTGAGTCGCAGCCCATATGATTCCAGAAGCTATAAAAGCAGGAGTCGGAGCCGTGGTCGAAGCTATAGCTATAGTAGCAGGAGCACGAGGTTTGTTTTTTTTCCCCTTGAAACTAAAGCATCAAAGAGACAGTTACTGGTCAAATTTATTCATTCGTATTGACTGTGTAAAATGCAATGCAGCGTGTCACCTGCTAGATCTGTTTCCCCACGTTCACGGTCCGTTTCTCGTTCTCGTTCGCCATATAGCTCAGTCTCAAGGGATGGGTGTTTCATTTATATCATTATTGCATATGTTTGTACCTGTATGAATTGCTAGTTCTTGCATATTGAACTCCTCACTGACTTTATTACTTACAAAGAAAGGCCCTTTGTTGTTTTTGCACACAGTTGAATTTGTGCCCCTTATTCCCTACCTAGCTATATGTTAGTAGGACTAGTTGACTGCCACTTGATTGTCTTCCCATGAATTATATTACCTGAATCTCAGTTCTTGATGGCGTGATTAACCTATGCTAAAGTTTTCTATGTCACTGAAACTCCAGTATGTATGAAAGTTACTACATCGTTTGGGTTCTCCAGAGTTCTTATTCATTCCTTAAACCTCGAATGTTTTTAGAGTCATGTCTCAATCACTCCATTAAGTCATGTCTTCGGAAGTGATCTCTTGTGTCCTTTCTCTTCGCGCGTTCTCTTCTCGATGTTTTCCTTCAGATAAGCTTCACTTCTCAACTTTTTCCAGCGACAGTGAATTTAGTACTGATCACTCTAGATTATCTGACTTCTTCTGTTTCATAATTCAGAGAACACTCAGCTAGAAGTTTTCTTTTTGTGAAATTGGAAGGGCAAAGATATGAAATTGGTTTCTTGATGTCTGTCCTTGATCATATACAGTGATTACAATTGTATTGCCTTGTTTTTTTCTAGATCTGGCTCACTGCTGCGAGCTGGGGATCGGATCTTAGGGACTTGATGGGTCTTCTAGATGAATCCTTGGACTGGATTTACAAAGCTGGATTAGCATGAACTTGAACTTCTGTTTTTCGGTCTGGTTTGGTACTCAGCGCGTATCAGCTGTAGGATCTGATCACAACTTTTTGGACTGATACCTCTGATTCCCAAATATATTATCTTTTTTTTTTTTGACATTTCTGGATTCTATGTTGTGTTCTTTTCTAGGCCAACGCTTAAGATGGGAGATGGTCGGTAAATTGCTTTTGCGATGCCATACTTACCGGGTTTTTTTTTTTCCTTGGTGCAGGTCCCGATCAAGATCGAGATCTAACGCTCCAGTTTCACCCGTAAGTGTAGAAGCTGAACCCAAGCATTTTTTTTTTTTCATACATCGTTTGCTGAGTTTGTAGTGTGTCTACTGTAAGAGCAATAATCTGCAGTCATGTGTCTAGTTCCCTTGGAGTGTAATAGCAATAACCTGCCTTTGTGTCATCATGTCTTTTGTCACTTGACCGTATTACAAATTATGTTTTTTACAGGTGAGATCTGATTTAAGAAAAACTGATGAGTGGGAATAGAAGACCGGTTATTAATCCGAATTGTCTCATGCTTCTCGGCCTCTACTGGCATCAAGATGTGATTTGGTTATCTCCTGTCCTCTTCTGGAATAGACGATCAATATGTCTTTCTAGTTTTAGTTAGTCTGTTATTGTGTCCTTTAAAGCCAGAGACTCTGTCTCGGCTGCCCATTAAAGTTCATTACACATTGTTAAGAGTTTTATCATATCTTTAAATTAAAACTTTTGGAACTTTTGTTGGAAGTGTGAGATGATGTCGCTCCCCAGCCATACTCAGGCGTGTACGATATGAAGTGTTGAATAATTATCGATGTGGTTGTCAATTCGGATTCGGCTGTTCGATTTGAGAGAGTTGGAGAGGAGGAAAAAAATCATCTTCATTAGTTAATACTAATTTAGCAAATGTTTGCTTGCAACTAAATACAATGATGAAACTGTCCCGTTTTATAGCGTTTTAAAAATCATTGAACCAAACGCTTAAATAAAGTCATTAAAACTTCACGCTCCAACTGCTAGTCTGCAACCACACTCATTCGAAGTTGAGTCTATTGCAATTGGGCCTGGTATCCTAAAACGGGAACCGGGCTATACGCATATCATATCACCCGGAACATCAAAAGTCGGGTCAACCCGAAAACCGGACCAATGATTTCTTCACTCCCCTTGCACAAAGCAGGGAAACGGTGTTTGATTTCCCCGCTTGGCTTAATGGTTTGCGACCAAAACGACACTGGGATTCGAACTTGGGTTGTAATGTAGCAAGTTAGTATTCTAGTGGTAGAGTACTACCTTGCTACATTACAGACCTGAGTTTGAATCCCAGCAGGTGCCTTAGTTTTTATAACGACATTGAGACCAAAACAAACCAGACCAAACAATTAAGCCACGTGTCAGTCACGTCAGATTCCGTTAGCGGAAATCAAACACCGTTTACGGTTTTGTTGGAATTGACCAATTTTTAAAAGTTCATGTAGAAAATTCAAAATAAAATGTAGTTTGTGTAGGTTTTGGCATGGGTTGAAACTTCATATATGAATAATCAGCAGCCCAATACTTCATAGGGGAATAATCCGTTTTCCCTTACAAAGCATCGCTAAATCCTCTGGTTTTTCTTCTCAGACAAGAGGATTTAGTGTGCCGAAAAAAACATGAACTAAAATACGATGTCATTTTCTACATAAACTACAAACAAATTCAAATTTCATACCCAAACTATTAAATCTAATCCAAATCCAGCATTGACCGCAAATTTGTTAGTCAACACGTTAACTGCGCTGACATGGCGTCTTAGTCAGCTGTCACGTTAGCTAAAGCGTCCACATTTGCTGAGTCAGTCGCCAAGTCAGCAATAATTTTTTTTTAAAAAATTCCAATTTTTATTTTCAAAATTTTGTTTCTATATTTATTTCTTTTGTCAAAATTTTTAATATTTCATTAATCTTAATTTCTTAAAATGATTATATACATAAATATTTCTATTATTAGAATGAAATATAAAAACTATAGAAAAAGGTCATGACTATATTTTTGTCTAAAATTTTAATATTTTATTAATCTTAATTACCAAAAATTAATTATACTTAAATCATAATTTTTATGTTGTAAATTTTCTTTTAATCACACGATCTAAAAATATATATTTCACTTATTCTTTGTGGAACTGTATTTTAAAGGAATATATATTTCATATATATGTATATATGAACAAATCAAATCGAACATAACCAATTATATCATTAAAAGAAGTCTAGTTATATTTTTGATGAACACATTGCTAATGTGGATGTTTCCAATTGGTTTAAGTTATTGGAAGTTAGCATTTTTATTTATTTCTGTAATTGGTTTAAGCATCCAATCAAGCCACGTGACTCTGTTCATCAATTTGTGAAGTCTCTCTAGAAACCCATCAAGTTTATCAAGTGGTTTAAGCATTCAGAAAGCGAGCGGTTAATTTATGGCCTACTTGCCCACTTTTTTTAGCACTTTTCTGTAATTTTTATATCTCATTATAATAATAGAAATATTTAGGTATATGGTCGGTTCAATTCCAAATTTTATTTTGGTTTGTTTGGAATTCATAAGTTTTGATTAATTGAGTTCATATACAAGAAGTTTGATTTTGGTTCAGATAATTCAGTGGTGTATTTTTTTTTTTTTTGGAAGCAATCCATTTGTTTAAGATTAATGAAAACAATTAAAAAATTTGACAAAAAATAGTTAAAGAAACAAAATTTTGAAAACAAAAATTGAAACTTTTAAAAAAAAGTTATTACTGACATGGCGACTGACTCAGCAAATGTGGACGTTTTAGCTGACCTGACAGCTGAGTCAGACGCCACATCACCGCAGTTAACGGATTGACTAACAGATTTGCGGTCAATGCTGGATTTGGGTTAGATTCAGTAGTTTGGGTAAAAAAATTGAATTTGTTCGTAGTTTAGGTAAAAAAATGACACCATATGTTAGTTCATGCTTTTTTGGTACACCGTATTTAGTATGGGTTGATTTGATAATTTTCCCCTGCAACCACACTCATTCGAAGTTGAGTCTATTGTAATTGAGCCTGGACCTGGACCTGGGCCTGGACATTTGTCACGGTTAATTAAGATTTTGACAAGTGTCAATTTAATTAAAAAGGTAAAATTGAATTAAAATAAATATTAAAAATGTTAAAGTAAGAAAATAAAAAGGATTTAGATGTTCAAAAGTGCAATATAATTAAAAAGGTAAAAAATGACCAAGTGTGACTTTAGTAAAATAGATTTCATGTGAAGTCTGAAACGTGCAGACATCATACGAAAACTACGCTAGGTTAGTTTTGCGTTTGGCCAAAATTACGAATTAAATTAATTGGATATTTCGTATGAAGTATACAAAATTAATTAAAAAAATAATGGGTAATAGTCTGAATGGATAATTTAAGTTTAATAAATATATTTAAAATAAAATATAGAACTGAAATGAAATATGTATAACAAAATGGGTTAGAAAATTTAATCACTAATTTTGAATGAGAGGTATAGTACCAACGATATAATTCTGCTTCCACGCTCTTCTTCTATTTCTTCTCATCCTCCTTTATCTTTGAAGAGCTCTCGCTATGCCTGTCGCGCCAAAGCCGCTGCTAAAATCCCTATGCCTCCGATAAACCCGAAGGATACTTTTCTCTCGACGCTCGCTTCCGTTGCCGCGAAATCTCCGGAAAAGCTTCTCAATCGGCCGGTAAATGCCGATACACCGCCGTATCTTGACATCTTTGATTCTCCTCAGCTCATGTCTTCTCCTGCTCAGGTGAACTCATCTCGTCCGATTCCGATCCCTCTCCTGTATGATTGTGCTTTACGTGTAGTTAAATAGTCAAGTATCATGCCTCTAGTTCGTGCTCACAGACCGCCTTAATTTCGTTATTTCCTGTGCATACGTATATATGTAAAATTTAATCTGCATATGCTCATATCTATGGGCTTAGTTTTGAAAGCACGAGAATTCGAGATCTTCTTGAACTTGGAAGTGTTTAAGGTGAAATATTCCAAATCGACTAAGCAATAGTGTGATTTGATGAGTTTGATAGTAGCTACATCATTTTATTCACTGATTCAAATCTGTTGACAGAAACTGTTGGTTGAAATCA
>PKMM01017261.1:294263-346513 GCA_002933915.1 Eutrema heterophyllum | reverse complement strand
ATATATATATATATATAAGTATAGAAACTAACAAATCTCTAAGATATGTTTAGAAATGATATGTCTAACTGACAAATTAATTAATATTTTAGTTACAAAATATTATTCACAAACAAAAGAAGATCATCATATTGTAAAATCTTAATGACTCAATAAAAACAACAAAGAAAAGTCTCTGATTGAATTATCATAGAACCATGATCCGTCCGGATCAATGATTATTTCCAGTTCACGGTTATTTGTTGAGTTTTATTGAATTTATAGTATCGGTTTTAGAGTTATAACCAAACCATATTGTTGTCTGGATCCCAAGTTTTAGAGTTATAACCAGACCGATGAGTCTAAGTAATATCTAAAAGCATTGCATTAAATCTATTAAAAAAATTATCTAGCAGGATTGTTAAAACACAGCAACGTTTTGACTATTCGAATGGAGCATATACACACCATATCTATATAACCCCTCTAACTCTAATTATATAAAACTCTACTCATCATATCGAAACTAGAGATCTTCTTCAATTAATTGCTTTGGAGGTTTCCAACGTTCATCATCCATGCATGACCTGCAATTTCCATTTTAATAGAAAATTTATTATATCAGCAAATTCCAAAAAAAAAAAAAAAAAAAAGATTAGAACATTTTAAAATGTGTAATTTGAAACAGAGCAAAAACGACTTACGAAGAGCATCTTCTGCGGAAAATCGCCGGGAAACATCGCGACAGATCATTTTCCTCAACAGATTCTTCGCTTCTGCTGACACCGACCCGAATTTCTTCGGTGGAAACCTGAGATTCCCTCTAAGGATCGTTTCGAAGATCTGCTCCGCCGTCTCGCCGTTAAACGGCGGCTCTCCAGCTAGCATCGTGTAGATCACCACGCCGGCGCTCCATATATCCACCTTCTCGTCGTACCTCCTCCCCATCACAACCTCCGGCGCCACGTAATACGGTGTCCCTACCACTCCCTCCGCCGTCTCTGTTTTCCCTCCGCCTAGCCAAACCGCCGATCCGAAGTCGCAGAGCTTAACGCCGCCGCTTCCGAGATCGACTAGAACGTTGTCCGGTTTTACATCCCGATGAACGACGCCGCACCGGTGACACTGAGCTAGCGCGCGGAGGATCTGTCTCGCGTATGAAGCGGATTCTGATTCGGATAACCGTCCGCCGGCGGAGATTAACCGATCGTAGATCGTCATAGGCGGATCCACTAACTCCATGACGATCGCCAGAGAATCCTCTGTTTCGAATAGATCGTAGATCCTGACGATGTTCGGATGCGGCGGTAGCATCGCCATGATCCTAGACTCCGTCTCTATACACTCGCGATCCAGCGCGTCGATCAGGGCGCGCTTGTCGATCGTTTTGCAGGCGTAGTATTCTTTAGTCACCGGTGAGAAACAGCGAGTGATCGTTCCGAATCTTCCTCGGCCGATCTCGTCGCAAATCTGGTAGTTATTTTCCAGTTCGAATAATTCTCCGGTCATCGGAATATTCTGCGTAATTGTTTCTTCTTCGTATCTCTCTGCTGATTTCGTGAGAGAGGGGTTTTCTTATAGAGGAAGAGAATCAGAAGATTCAGAATACTAAAAAGAGTATATTCCGTTTAAGAAGGTTAAACTGTATTCTGTTTTAAACGTTGGAGTCAGTGTCGGTATCAAAAGTCAAGCTTCAAAGTAACAGACTAGTTAACTACTAACCGCGACGTTAGATACCTCCGCGTGTTAATTCGGTTTATCAAATTAAATTAAAACCTTCAATGTGAACCGTATCATTTATTTATTTATTTTTAAGTATGGAATCTATGCATATAAACAAATAATTCGAAAAATTTATACTATATATTAAAGAGTAAAATGCAGATAAACATGCTCAGCATGTCCTTATTGTAAACAATCCTTTATTATCATCACTATAAACGACGAAAATAAACGAAAGTCATATTCTCTATGTGATCATGTGTATATATAATAATGGGTGATTTTAATCAATATCAATAGTTGACTATAAAATTAGGTAGATATCAAAGTTAATTTGAAAATTATATAATTATGAAGAGAAAACAAATTTATCCCACAATTATCCTTCCAATTTATGTTAATTACGAAAATGCCGTTTATCACACGTAATTTTTTTCCTGATATTGGGTTGTCAGCAATACTGTTCATCAACCGCTCTTGCCACTGTTCATCCAACGTCGATAACACTATTAATCATCATTATTATATCATTAAATTATGGAAATTAACACAATTGTCGTGTTAACCCAATTACCATATCGCGATAAATTTATGTTTATAGTGTTAACCTAGTTATTATATCATACAAAATATGAAAATTAAAATTAAAATGGCAAATTAATATATTTTATGTATATATCATTTTAATAAAAAATGATTTGTATTTCTCTTACGTAATTAACATGATAACAATTATAACAACATGTTATATAGAATGTTAACGTGCTAGCAATATTATTTGATAACGTGCTAACATTAATATTCAAACGTAGTTAACATGCTAAATAATATGATATCGCGATAAGTTTATGTTTACGTACAGTGTTAATCTAGTTATCATATCATTTGATTAACATGTTTATCGCGAATAACTATTTGATTAGTATGTTAACTAAAATGTTAACGTACTTACAATAATATGTTATATAATGTTAATATGCTAACAATCATATTTGATTCTTGTAACATGTTAACAATAATATATAATATTTGTATGTGCTAACTTATACCGATAACAATAACAATAACGAGTTATTAACTCATGTAATCTATTAACTAACTTCGTTATTGATTACTTTCGTATTAACGATTAATTTTTTTTTTAGAGCTGGTAACTAGGTTAACACGGTAAACATAAGTTATGTAGTGAATTATCATTCTATCAATCTTAAGTTGTCATTCTATCAATCATGTCCCAAAATCCAGCCATCAAGTAGTTCACCATTTTAATTTTAATTTTTATATTTTGTATGACATGATAATTAAATTAATACGATAAACATAAACTTATCGTGATAATAACTGAGTTAACACAATAATTAGAAAATTATAAAATGCAAATCAACAAAGTTTTGTTTGTTTGGTCATGAGCAAATCTAATGTCAAGTAAATAATTGCGAGTTAGTTCCATATTTTTAACGATGATGAATAATGTAATTGACTTTTGATGAACAGTGTCGAAAACGGTTAATGAACCGTCTCGTCAACAACCCAACATCGAAAAAGAATAAAAAAAATCTTTAATTAAAAGAGAAACCGATAAAAAGAGGGATATAAGGTAAATTCCTTTCATAAAACACTATTCTAAAAATTGACTTTATGGTTACTAATTTTGATATTAATTAATACTATCGTGATAATACTCTATAATATAAGACCTCGATAATAGTTTTCAACGAAATTAATGATAAACTCTACAATATTTAAATGGCGATCCATTATAGAATGTGCATGTGGCATGCTTTACAGGACTCTGGCTAATAATTATGCTCTTTGCTTATTTTAATAAAGTAAATAATTATTTCTTTAGTGCAGTATTAGTCGATCATCTAAAGGTTGTTAAGATGCCTGGTTTTTGACAAAGTTGCCTTAGATTATTATTATTTTTTTGTTTTGTGGTGTGATTTGTGTCGTCTTCACTATTTCTTTAAGCTTATATGGGCGATCCACGCGTATAGCTATATGTAGAACCTAATTTGTTAGACATATATATTTAATACTAATGCTGTAGAGAATTAGAGACGATGGATATAAAACAACATAATTGAGAAATATATCGTTTTCTTATTGGCTTTACCATTTGATCGGAAGTACTCATTAAGACCATTATCCCAAGATGTTATTAGGCAATAATCAGTTAAGGTCCTTATTCCTTAAAGAGCTCTCTATAGTATGTGTGAAATTCACATTTGATTATACCGTAATCAAGATTATAAAGGTCGTTAAACGTTAATCAGAATATCAATAGCTTAGACTCTAAACCAACTGTTGCTTGTATTTTTTAAATCCAATATGATTTTCAAAATAAATGCATTTTATATCCAATAGGATTATCATATGATTTAAATAATCGACTATATAATCAGCTAAGAATGATTAAATAAGTAAAATATATCTAAGTTTTTTTGTTAACATGATCACGTAAACATACAAATATTTATTAAAATTTCCACGTAAACAATAAACATACACATATTTACACTTCAGTTTTTCAAAATAATGATATATCTAGTTGTTAAATTGATAGATACCTTAATGCCCGAAAACAAAAGGATTCCTTTATCCAAAACCAAAAGCATTCAGACACGACACATTAATAATTGATATACCAAAACATAATTGATTGATTCGTTTCACACAAAAAAAAACATAATTGATTGATATTTGATGACGTATGTAAACACTATATGATGTCTTGATCTCCTGCTGTCTGCTGACGAAAAAAACACATCTCTCGCTCTAATTAGTAATTAGCCAGTTTAGTTATGTATATTGATAAAGTTATGAGATGAATTTGGAGGATGTGTATTTTATATACAAAGTCTATTTATTTGTTGGGATGCCGCCATTAGATTTTCCAAAACAGCCGACGCAGACACATTCGTCGACTAAGAGTAACATATAAATGTGTATTATAAGTATTTTTCAGTGAACTAAGAAGACTGCTTAAAAAACCAAAAACGTTCGCGATGGGACTCGAACCCACAATCTCCCGCTTCGGAGGCGAGCGCCTTATCCATTAGGCCACGCAAACATTTATAATTTACGAGGATTGTATATGATAGAATAAAGGTCTTGTAATAATACATTTTTACAGAACATCTTACATAACATGCATTTTGAATTATAGAATTTTTGTGAGCCGATGTGTTACTGTTAAAATGACTTCAGATATTTTTTTCTGTTAATTGAAAATAGTAATTCAATATGTAATCCTACCCTTTATAGTAACACACATTTGTTTGTTTTTTTTTTGTCTCTTTTTTATATGTAATTTTTCCAAATCAACAACTATTTAGAAAATTGTTTTGAAATAAAATATGAATAAACAATACGAATCTAAAAACATTACACAGAATAACATAACATTTGTGTTTTTTTCAAATTAATAAGTTTCTTAGTTACAAAATTAATTTTTTTAATAATTAAATTAATAATAACATATCATTTTGTTGGTTTAATAATAAAAAAAAATATATATCCGTTACTATCATAAAAATATAAATTGTAATAATTTACTTTTACATTAAAAATAATACAGACGTCAGAACACACACACAAAAAAAAAAGTAGTATGCATTAAGATAAGAGATTAGGCAGAAACGTTACGAACTTCACTTTACCAATTTGGCATTATGCATCCAACATTTACTTGGTTGTACCGATCTTCTTTCTCGCAGATTCTCTGTCTTCATTTCGTAATCGATTTGATCACTCTCTCACTCTCTCTCTATCTCTCTCTCTCTCTCTCTCTCCCATTTGAGTCACTCGAAACACCCCTTATCATCTCTTCACCAAGAACAAAAAAAGCATAGCCTAACAGAAAAAATCTTGGTATGATTAGTGAATACTCAGTGATATATAGTATTTCTATTATTGATTCGGGTCAATTCTAACAGGACTTTTTATTTTAGTCATGAAGATGGCAACGCCAACTATAAGAACCGTTGATCTCCGGTCCGACACGGTGACTAAGCCAACTGAGTCAATGCGTTCAGCGATGGCAAACGCGGAAGTAGACGACGACGTTTTGGGGAATGATCCAACCGCCGTGCGTTTGGAGAGAGAGCTGGCGGAGATCGCCGGAAAAGAGGCGGCGATGTTTGTTCCGTCGGGGACAATGGGGAATCTGATAAGCGTGTTGGTCCATTGTGACGAGAGAGGGAGTGAAGTGATTCTTGGAGATGACTCTCACATTCATATATACGAAAACGGCGGCGTTTCAAGCCTTGGTGGAGTGCATCCTAGGACGGTGAAGAACGAAGAAGACGGGACGATGGAGATTGGTTCTATTGAGGCTGCCGTGAGGAGTCCCAAAGGAGATCTTCATTATCCGGTTACTAAGCTTATATGTCTTGAGAACACTCAAGCAAAGTAAGCCTTTGTTATTAACTATTAAGCAATGAGACAAAGCGTAATATGTTGTTTTGTGTGTTTAAGTGATAGAAACTATTGTAGCCTAGTGGTTTCCTACTCACTTAACGATGTTAGGTGTAGATGTTTAGTTTAGGTTTCATTTGAGGAGACTTGGTTATAAAAAGAAAATTAATTTTTTGTAGAGTATAATTCAAATGATAGTAACTAATTAACCCGTTAGCTAGAGATGTTACTAAATTTAGTTAATTTTGGATCCAAGGAATCTATGGACAAAAATCTATAATTTCATGGATATATATATAAAACAAAACACTTTTTGTTGACTAGTAGTTTCGTAATGTTGATTAAAATGGTTTTTTTTTTTTGAAGGTTGTGTCACTCACTTTAACCCAAGAAAAAAACTAGTGGGTTCGTATATAGTGAAGAAACTTTTGAGGACTGTGGTGCTCACTTAGATTACAACATTGACCTAGCTAGTTGCCAAGAGATTAGAAATTATCTGGTTCAGTTCATATTAATTTTGAGCTGGTTATTGCGGTCATGGTTAGACTTAATTTGCATCGGTATAATTCAATTGGAAATTCCGGTGACCCATTAGTTATTTTTTGTTGTCATTCTGGTTTGATAGAACCAGAAATTGTTGATGCAGTTGTGGAGGTAGATGCTTGCCTATAGAATATATAGACAAAGTCGGAGAGTTAGCCAAGAAACATGGCTTGAAGCTTCACATGGACGGAGCTCGGATCTTCAACGCTTCTATTGTTAGTATACAAACACTTCAATATATAGTTCGTTCATTTTTTTTTCTTTTTTTTTGGCCGAATTCTTTACTAAAATACGTGTGTCAATGCTTTGAAGTTTCTGACTTCATTTTTTTTTACCTTGATTAGGCACTCGGAGTACCGGTGAAGAGGATTGTTCAAGCCGCAGATTCGGTCTCGGTATGCTTCATCAAAACTGTGCTATGTAACGTTACGGATTTTTTTCTTTTTCTTTTTTTTTGTCTCTCAACACATGATCCTTATTGTCTTTGCATTAATGTTTAAATTACGGTTGAAATCTAAACCCGGTCACTTCGATGCGGCTAGATATGTTTGTCGAAAGGTATAGGTGCACCGGTCGGCTCGGTAATCGTGGGAAGCAACAGGTTCATCGCTAAAGTAAGTCGCTCTGCATGCATCAAATGGAGACGGTTAAATAGCATTTTTTATTCCAGTTCAAGTATACCTAATTATTGAAATGCAGGCAAGGTGGTTAAGGAAAACATTAGGCGGAGGAATGAGACAGATCGGTGTGCTCTGCGCCGCGGCATTGGTGGCTCTCCATGAAAACGTAGCCAAGCTCGACGATGATCACAAGAAAGCCAAGATCTTGGCAGGTGATCGTTACCCGGATATTCGGTTATATCTTATCCGGAATTTCAAATTTAATGTGAGAGTGTTAACCGATTGATTTTTGGTTTTTGGTTTTTGGTTTTCTACATTACCAGGAGGACTGAACCGGATTGAACGGTTGAGAGTGAACGTCGCGACAGTGGAAACCAACATCGTAAGTGTATGAAATGAATGGTTAGCTATATTCGTATCTGGTTATTCTAACCCAAAACTGAACCGGTAACCAGTAAGGCTAGTTAAATAATTTACGATTCGGAGTAAAACCAAGATTCATAGTTATTTGATAGTTTTTTTGTTTTGGTTTTACAATATTTTCGAAACTAGGCGTATATATCACTAGATAAATATCCGCATATACGTAGATTTGTAATTTAATATTTTATAACCCGTGAAAAAAAAATTAAAGACAAAAAATGGAAAACAAAATTAGATCAACCGTTAAAATATATAATACATAAATTTAGAAACAAAGTTTACGATGAAATAAATATATAACTTAAAAGAAAAATTTGGTGAAGAGATGCAGTAAATAGTTTTAAAAACGATTATTGGACTTTTAATTTTTTGATGTGTAATTGACATACTACCAAATTGTGGTTTATATAGAGGTGATAAATTATAATTCTTTTTCTTTTATGATTAGTTTCCTTAATCTAAATGGTAAAACTAAGTAACGTTTTTTTATTTTTTATATTAATTTTGTTTTTAGGATAAATTAAAATTTTAAAATTTATAATTTCATTTCTTAGTAACTTTATATTTTAAGATTATGAAGCGATTATTAAATTTTCATAATTTTTAAGTTTTTGTTATTAATCGATTTTAAATTTTTCCAACTTTGACTTGACANAATTAACAACTTTGAAATATTCAGTTTTATATAATAAGATTTTCTTATTCTAAACTAAAATATGGTTTTTCTTTTTTTTTTATTTATTTTTTTAATTTTTTTTTAATTTTTATTTTTTTATGATTGTTATTTATTGTTTAATTTCCTTATTCTAATATAAATTATGGTTTTTCCTTTTTTTAACTTTGGTTTTTATTTATAGTTTTTGTTTAATTTCTTTAATCTAAACATAACTACTATTTTTTTCTTTTTACCTTTTAAAATTAAGAATCGATTATAAATTTTACTTTTATTGTTAATATTATGCGTTAAAATATATTTGGAAATTTATTAAACATATGTTAAAATATAATTAGAAATTTATTAAACACATGTAAAAATCTAATCGATTAACTTAACACGTGTCGCAATCATGCGAGTTACTAACTTTGAAACATTTTGTTTTATATATATAAATTTTGCGTTAAAATATATTTGGAAATTTATTAAACATGTGTCAAAAATAATTGGAAATTTATTAAACACATGTCAAAATCTAATCGATTAACTTAACACGTGGTGCAATTTACTAACTTTGAAACATTCTGCTTTGTATATATAGATCTATACACCACATTCATAAAATATTATAGAGATGTAATCTAGGTTTGAAGCCGAAGGGTTTAGTGTTTTTATTTGGTCGTCGTTTGAGGATTTTTTTGTTATTTTCTTTTCGTTTTCGTTGTAATACAAATTATTATGGGCAGATATACGTAGATATACCAAAAGATCCAAAATTTGGAGCTGAAGACGCATGCAAAAGTTTGGAAGTTCTAGGTGTGCTTGTCATACCTCAAGCTCCATTCAGGTACTAAATTATAATTCAATTTACTTGTTAAATAACTGTTCTCGGTTCGACATAAATCATATCGATTTGGTTTGTCTGAGTCGGTTTATATTTCAAATGTCTACTGCCTCTGTACAAAAAACAATGTTTTATTATTTTCTGAAAGCAATATATATCAACCACTAAAAAAAATAAAAATTAGGCAGTTTATGTTAGCCAATTTGCAGTGTGTGCCATAATGGGACTGCCCATTTGATTGATAGCTATTAGTAATAGATGTACTTAAGAGTAACTTTGAAGATTATGTTCTGTGATATACAGAATCAGGATTGTTCTACACCACCAAATCTCAGATAGCGACGTGGAATATGTACTCTCTTGTTTCGAGGTAGTTTGCTTTCAAAATCCAGTTGTGTGCTTTGATATATATTTAATTTCCTTGCTACGCTTTATAATTCTTTGATTAATTGCTTTTAATTAATTTTTCAGAAAACGTTTTAGCTCGGTGCCAGAAGAGAAGGCTTGCTTTTATGTAATTTCACGTGTTGGACTGTGTGTTATAGTACTTGAATCTATTTTCTTGGTTTACAAATTACAACCACTTTGTTCAAGAATTAGAAAAAACTTTTGTTCAAGAATTAGAAACTTTTATATAATTTAAGTTATATTTTTCACAATATGCCATTTCACTGGGAACTGCTCACTCCACCTATCTTGCTGCCAGTAAGCAGCATCCTTTTCAAAATCTACAGATCCGACCATTTCCGACACCCCACTGAATTGTCCACTAGTTATTTAAATACCTTGAAATGAATTTTAATTTTTCTCCTACCACGAAAATAAGCTTTGTAAAGTTTCACTATACAATTCTTTAAACTATAGAAAATATTTATTGATATTAGCATGTATAATCGTTTAGTTTATGGTGTGAATAGTTAAGGTGTTTGGTACTTGCAGCCGTTCGACCGCAACCCATTTTTCCTTTACACAATTTAAAAAGAGTAAGCGGAAGAGAGTGTCTTTTTTTTGTGTGTGTTCAAAGCTTGAGTAACCTGGGAAGAATGCAGACTTTACCATTGTCCAAACTCGTAATTACATTAAAACCAGCAGAAAGTTTACCATTTGTATATTTTCCGAGCAAGTGCTTTTAAGCTCCATAGCTTTTATATCGAGGTTTGAGACGAGACTCTTGATCTTCATTTGTACTCCGGATATTGAGCTTGGAGAGGTGTTTTTCATTTCTCAGGGAATGAAAACCCGGAAACAGTTAACGGACTCAAGAAAGAGTTTATACATCTTGGAAAATGCTTGTATTTTGATCAGACTCATAGGACCTAAAACAAACAACGAATTAATGAGAGGATTTTACTTTGTTATCAAGAATCAAGAGAAAATTTATGTACCTGTGATAGAACAGCCCCACGAACACAAATCTACTGTGTCCGGTGGCGGATACACGCTACTAACTTCAATTGTCAATCCTCCCACGTCACATCCACTAAGTTTCTTCTACTGCGCCATCTCCACCTCTTTCTCCTTCTCACAGGATATAGCAATGAGAGCATAGCTGTAAAAATCAATCAACAAAGACAACTCTCTAGCTAGGTAGCATTTAATAACTTGAGAGTTGGGATAAAATTCACAGCACAAATTGGAGGAAGAAGACACAAATCGGCTGAGACCACCGCTTCCGTCTCCGGGAATCACAACTTCCACATGAAGAGAAATGTTTACGCAACGCGCTCTCGATATCATCCTTAGGAAGCCTATAGTGTCATATCCCGTAACTATCATCCTTAGGAAACCGGTCGTCTCCGGTTCTTAATATTCTGTTTAAATTCTTGTCATGATTTGTGATACTTTAATTTGATAAATAGTAGTATATGCGAACCGGGATGCAAACAGAATCTCAATTCATTGTTCATGATTTGGCATGAATAATTAGATAACAACAACACCACTGAACCAGCTTTAAACCGGTTTAACTACTTACTCCACTGGTCTTCTATTGATTTTGTGAAGATACTAGTGGGCTCGGCCCATATGTTTTAAGTCCATTTCTAGAATTTTCCGATTTAAAAACAAAAGATGGGGAATTACAAATTAAAGAGAAAGAGGAAAAACAAATTTGACGTGGATTCTCTTGCCTGAAACCTTTCGGTTGCGATTCGGCGTTCTCTTGTTTTCGACGATCTCCGATGTCAATCCCGCCGTCTTCAGCATCTTCTTCATCATCTTCAGCGTCTCAGTTCACGTACACAGCAAATTCGTACTATTCCGCGCCCTACCAGCCTCCACAGCCCTACGTGGCGCCGTCGCCTGCTCCA
Source organism: Eutrema heterophyllum (assembly GCA_002933915.1). NCBI lineage: Eukaryota > Viridiplantae > Streptophyta > Magnoliopsida > Brassicales > Brassicaceae > Eutrema > Eutrema heterophyllum. The sequence goes on along the minus strand of PKMM01017261.1, from coordinate 334,999 downwards.
ACGCCGCCGGTGGTACCCATTCCTGGAGCCACGGTCTATCCGCAGCCTGTTGGCCCGGTTCCTTCCGTCTACGCTTACCCTCAGTACCAGCAGGTTAGTGGGTTTGAAAATTCGGAGTATTGATTCATATTCATAGCGTTTTGCGTATTTGAGATTTGGGGTTCCAATTAGGGTTTTCGAAATCCCTCTGCTTTGACTTTAGGGTTTTGTTGTTGTTGTTGTTGTTGTTGGTGTTGTTGAGATAGCAGTTCCTCTTATGATTGTGTGATGCTTGTAACGGAAGCTGGGCTCTTCATCAATTCTACCAATTACGGATCTCACATGATTTACAGTTAAAGTTTTGCTCTTTGGATTTGATTTTACTTGTTTTGTGTTTTTTTCTGCGAAATTTATGCTAAAGGTAGACTGATTGGTATCTTAATGTTGTTTGATTTGGCTGTATTTATTGGCAGGCACATCAATTGTTCCAGAGAGATGCACAGACCATCACACCAGAAGCCCTTGAGAATGTGAAAGCCGCTTTGGCAAGTAGTGAAACCGAACACAAAGCTGAAACTAAAAAGAGAGCCATTCCTCGTAAAGCTGCTGGACAGTCTTGGGAGGATCCCACTCTTTCAGAGTGGCCAGAAAGTAAGCTCTGCCTTTCCACTTCTTTCCCTTGCGTTGAGTTTGCTGATTGTTCTTTTAGTTTGCGGATTTTTATCATAGTTGTTCATAGATTTCTTACAAGTTTCCGTTTCACAATTGCCAGATGACTATCGCTTGTTCTGTGGTGATCTTGGAAATGAAGTGAATGATGATGTTCTTTCCAAGGCATTTGCTCGATTCCCCACCTTTAATATGGCCAAGGTAAGTGTGTATATCTCTCTGTCTTGTTGCTTAGACTGCTAAAACATTTCCTTGGTGGGGTTGATTAATGTCAACTGTGATGCATTTGCAACTCGGAAGCTGTAGTATGTACAGAACTTGGTTGTCCTTAGAACATATGGATCATTCAATACTTTATTCTCAAAGAAAATTATTCATTGTAAATTTTGTGGTCAAAGCTTCTAAGGACTATAAGAAAAAGAAAATTATGATTTCGCTGGAGTCTCTTTTTCCTCCCATTTTCTTGATACCTTGGGAAAATTCAGCAGTGGATAATTGTTGTCAGGAAGCATAGCTGTAGCCTGTAGTTGATGTTCTTACAAACCACTACTATATTTGTCGCCTTATCCTTTTCATTTTCCATTGTTTCTATGTTTCTTGCACTGCCATGTAGATTCTTTATTGGTTATTTCTTTCAGATTTGTTGTTGAAAACATCTTATCTACCATGACAGGTCATCAGAGATAAGCGTACTGGTAAAACGAAGGGTTATGGGTTTGTGAGTTTCTCAAACCCTGCGGATCTAGCTGCAGCCCTAAAAGAAATGAATGGTAAGCATCTGGTTTTAGTATCTGTTTGATGTGTTGCTTCATTTTGGTATCTTATTTCACTGTTTTTGTCAGAAATTGTTATATAATTCTGTTTATAATCATTGCCATTGAACATTCTGTTTTAGTCAATTAATTTCATATGAATACACAGGTAAGTATGTTGGAAACCGTCCCATAAAACTAAGAAAGAGCAGCTGGAAAGAGAGAACAGACCAGGAGGCTGCGGAAAGACAAAAGGCAAGTGTCCAAATCCCATCTTTTTGATAGATTTAAATTTGCAGAGAATAATTGTTAACATTATGGTTCTCTCTGTAATGGTAAATGCAGCATCACAGCAACAAAAAACAAAAGACAGTCAAGAAGAGCATACTTCACAAGTGACAAATTTGGCACATGTTTGTTATTCTGAAGGCGTTCATGGAAAAAAAAAGAAAAAAGAAAGCAGAGGCAGCGTTTGTACTGTATTTTCTTCTTATTTATTTATTTATTTTACGNGCGTTAATTTTATTTCGTTGCATTCATCATAAATAATTATAAGTTCTACTTACTAGATGTTTGTCCCACAGTAAATTTAAAAAATAATCTGAAAAAAACTAAATATTGTATGGTGTTCCAAAACTGAATAAACACATTACAGGGATAAATTTTGTCTGGAGAAAGCATAATTACAGACGTGGTTGTCCACTACCGAATCACAAATTACTTTGGTGCGCAGGTTTCTATTTTAGGATATTCCCCAAAAGTTGTAGTATAATATATTCTTTATCTATATATAGTACTTCTGACCTCTGAGCAAAGAAAACGAACGTCAGCTTTTCGAAAAACATATTCTTATTTTGTCATTCATAGAAGTAAACCCCACTTATAAACTAAACTAAACTAAACTGCTTTTTGTATCAACAATCTCTCGTTCAGTATTTACACACACACAACAACAACAAAAATTATCGGAGCGATTGTTTCCAAGGTGCGCAACATGGTCTAGATAGAATCATTGACCGTAATTGTAAAGATTCCTTCGATCTGATTTGTTCGACACGGAAGTTATGGAAAGCATAAAGTTGTGTAAGATAATTTTTAGTTTTTATAAATTTTTTTTGTTATACAGCCTATAAATTGATTAATGTATAACCACTAAACCGGAGATAACCAATGTGATCAATGTATAAAGGAACTAAGGAATGTACTCAAATACATAGCTTAAAAAGGGGCGAGAAGTTAATGATACTGAAAATTAGGGAAGTATTAAATATCTCATATCGACCATTGTAAATTTAATTACGACAAAGTGTGATTTTTTTCTTTCTAAGTAATGGATTCGTCGTTTTCATAAGTGAAAAAGTGAGCGAAATCCAGCTGTTGCAGTGGTGCTTTCCTATGCTTTGTTTTCACTTTTCTCTTACTATAAATTTCGATCAATGGTCTCGTTCTCAGAACACAATTCACGATCTTCATTAGAAATCGTAAGCCATTATATATCTTTCTTTTTTATAGGCCACTATATATCACTGTACATATGTAGTATATACGCATATATGTGATAAAGAAACACCCATATATATACAACACGAAACCATGCATGCATGCACGATTACACAGTTTCCATATTGTTTAGTTTATCTATTTTTCATTTAACTTGCTTCCCTTTTTTTGTGAAGATTTTTCAAAACCAAAACGGATCATGGCAGTGTTTCTACTCGTCAACCTTCTCCTGGCTATCTGTTTAAGCCATACCGGCAGCGAGACGCCACCCGTCTTAACCATCGAGGTAAAGAAACTCCAAAAAGCAACGATCGGTTTTTATTAGAGATTTGGTTTGGTTTCAATCTGGTATAGGTTGATTCGGATCTATTCGATTTGATTTCGGGGAACTTAATCGGAACCATCGCTAAATATAATCGGAACAAAGGGAGAAACTAAAAATTCTGACATGATCAATACTATTTTTGTAAAAGTATACATAAAAAATCTGGCTTGTTCAAAGGTAGAGTACTATTTGTAAAAGTATACATAAGTTCAAGTCTCTAGTAAATAACATCCAATTTGTAAATAACCCACTCTCGTTTATATATATATATACCTTTGCAAATGACTGTATAGTTTAATTATACTGACTTTGTTTTTTGTTTTTGGGTCTGAAATACAAAAAGAGCCCTGATGGAGATCTGATAGACTGTATCAACAGAGACGATCAATCAGTTTTCCGCAATCCCCTACTTAAAAACCATGTATTTCAGGTTTGTAATTACTTTTATGTTTAATTATTGTTTTACTCGTTTGTTTATTTATTTTATTTAAAAACCAAGTTAGATATAGATAACGACAGGAAATATTTGGAAAAATCAGCAACGACACTTATTTAATATGCATATAAGTTTTATTTAAAAATTGCCTGTATATCTGTATTTGTTGGCCCCAATTCAACGGTAACATTATTAACTAGACAACCTTTTTGATTTACTTATGCTCATATTTTATATTTCCTAACTGTACGTAAAAAAACTTTATATAAATGAAAATAATTTGTTAGGAGAAAAACGAAAAGAAAATAATAGTAAACCTAGATATACCTTTGTATTTTCATCACCAAACAAGGTTTGCAATGAGCTCGGTTGTTTTTACAATCCAGTATAGATAAAGAGCATTAAGCCCAATAAATAAGCCCATAGAAAACTTAGTAAAGAAACAAATTTGAACCAGTGAAGGACGGACCAAAGCCCCAGTAAAAAAAACTTGAATCTTCCTGTATTGAATTTCTCTTAAAAGTTATAATGTCGACAATATTGAATTTGTTTGGTTTGAAATAAACTATTACAGGAATTTCCAAGTGGAATGCCAAAAATGGAAAACAAAATAGATGAAAAACATTGGCAAGTGTGGCATGAGACGGGAATCAAATGTCCCGCGGGAACGATTCCCATAAGACGGGATTTGTCTCATCATGCGGAGGCATTTCGCAGTAAAAATCATCCGCTATACCATCGTCTCGCCGACGCCACTAAAGGACATAAGGTATGCATTTTATTATTATTGTTTAAATTTTTTTTTATTTGATGAATAATAATAAATATAATATCTTCTATACTACAGTATGCGGTCGCGTTTAGGGAAAGTCAACAAAACATTTATGGGACAAGGGCAACACTGAACGTCTGGGACCCTATAGTTGAATCAGCTGATGATTTTAGTCTAGCCCAAATTTGGCTAGCGTCTGGATCATTTGAAACTTCGGATGTCAATACAATTGAAGCCGGTTGGCAGGTATACAAAAGTTCAAATTTCTGATTTTATCATATAGTTAATAGTTCTAAACTAATAAACAACATTAATGTTTAAAACTACTTCGGTTTTTAATTAGGTTTGTCGGTCAAGGTATAATGACAACCAGCCCAGATTATTCACGTTTTGGACGGTAATTACTACATTTTTCCAGTCACATTCTAAATTGTAAAATCAGAATAAACCATATTGACATATTAAAATAAAAAACAAATAAAACTTATGCAGAGGGATGCCTATAATCTCACTGGGTGTTATAGCACTCATTGTGATGGGTTTGTGCATACTAGTAGCAGAATCGCTTTAGAGGCTGCTATTAGTCGCACGTCGACATTTGGAGGCATTCAGCTAGACATAACAATTCAAATCTGGAAGGTTATGTGACAAACATTTATGCTTTACTCTTTTTTTTTTTTATGTATATATGTTTGCTGACAAATAAATCAACAAATGCAGGATCAAATTTCCGGAAATTGGTGGTTGGGTTTGGGCCTCGACGTCGAACCGGTTGGATATTGGCCAGCGGAAATCTTTACTCTCCTATCTGATCACGCAACCCCGGTTCATTGGGGTGGCGAAATTTTGTATCAAAACAAATCTTGTCTAAACACAGAAACTCAGATGGGGTCAGGACAATTCGCCGACAGAGGTTTCAGAAGAGCTGCATATTTCTGCAATCTTAGAGTGGCTGAGGGCAACAACACTCTACTACCAGTTCAAGATTTTAACGTACAAGTAACCCATCCAAAGTATTGTACTGTCAAGAAACGGGAGAACGAGGAATGCGGACGACATTTCTACTTTGGCGGCCCTGGACCTCAACGTTCAATAGCTGTTCGCGGAAGAGTGGTTTATTCCTTATTTTTCTTGTATTTTGTTTTTCTTTTGTGTGTTTAGTTTTTTTTCTTTTCTTTCTTTCTTTTGGTACAAGTTGTGTAAGAAACTACGTTTGTAAAACACTTATAATTATAAATTTAACTAAAAAAATATTTATGATGGTATACAAACCTTTTATTAATTGAATGTGATACTTCAAATATTTGTGACAGAATAGGTGTAATCGACATTTTAATAAAAAAAATTGTGTTAAAATACAAAAAATCATTTAAATAAACCGTGAACCATCCCTTATATATAAGTTTGACTAAATACAAGACTATAATCGATATTTATTATTCATTTTGACTAGTAAAACAACAACTTTTGGATCATAAAAGATTGGAAAATTAAGTCAACAACATAACAACTTTTTCCGGTGTATTTTTATCATCTCTTCTCTCTTCATCCACTCAAGTTTCTCCGGCGAAGTTCTGTTTTTTTTAAATTTCATTGTTTCTATTTTCTTTGATATTTCGGGCAGATCGGTACCGGAATGGACATATAGCGGCTTGAAGGATGAGGTGGAACTATGGGATCACCGTCGCTGCTTCCGCGTTGGAGGTAGAGTTGAAGAAATCATCTGATTCATCAAATAGAAAATCATTATCATAATGAGTGAATCAAGGTCTTCAATATGAGTTTATTATGAGAATCTCATCCTAGTAACTTCACAAAAAAATTAAAGGATTCATATTCAATGTCAAAAGCTAAATTGTTGGCAAGAATATTATTATTTGATTTAGCTAATTTTCATTTTTTTGTTTAAATGTAAATAATTTCTTTTATTGTATTTTATTGTAAAAATCACTTTATAAAAGTTATAAAAAAACTCAATTGTTCTATTGTAAAGACGTATACAGATTTTTGGAAAATAAAAAGAAAGAGTTTCTCTCTAAAACTTAAGCTTTGTTTTTGTTTGTTTATTTTAGTTTGTGGATTTCATCCTAAAATACAAGTGTTTTGATCATTAGATTATTGTGTGTGATTCCTTTATTCTCTGGTTCTTTTGGAATAATAACTTGTGCGATTCAAATTGTTCTTTCATGTGTTGATTTGTGTTATTCAATCGACAACAACTCCATTTTTACCAACGTCCCATCTTCCATTTCAAGCCGTAAACTCTTGATCATCACGTCTCCATAAGTTGTGCGATTCAATCTTATATCACAATCTGAATACGATGTCAGAGATTTCAATTGCAGCGGTTACGTTTAGAAAAGACTCGAGAAAGCTCAGTCGAGTGCTTCATCTCCGGTCAGATTTACCTTCATCGCCGGTCAAATTTACCTACATAAATTCGACCGTCATACACGAAAGTTTGTTTCCAGATCCGTATTCGTGGCCGAATTTATGGGATTGCGAAATTGCTTCTGACCCATTGTTTCTGGATGAAACCGAAATCCAGCACCTGTTCTCAAACACCGCGATTCCGAAAGAAGAGAACGAACCCAAAGATTTCTCCTTCAGTCTATTAAGGTTTTGATGTATATTTGTATTCTTATGTACATATCATGAGTGATTGTGCACCGGTATAGTATAAACCGGTTTACTCTTTTTCTCTTGGTTCAGGTTTCTAGTTGCCTTGGTCAGGTACTGTATATAAACCAGCCCCAATTGTACATTTTGACTAATCAATGAGAACAAGATTTCTTATTTGGTAATACAGTCTGATCGGAGATTTCGAATCTTCTCCATGGGATGTGGACAATTTCGTCGAGCCTGATTAAAGTCAATTTTCGTATGTCTGAGAATTTTGTGGCCAGGAAGTTTCGATGGTTTATTAAAACTGGTTTAGTAAACCGGTATCAAAAGAAATGAAATGGTTTAGTAAAATGTGTAACATCTGAGCACATTAATATAAGAGATAATTACACCGAGTGACATTTTTGTAAGTATAATTACATGAATAGACTAATTTCTACCTACTTTATAGATGTGTTTTGACTATTATACCATCTTCCAATAGATAATTACATGACTATTATACCATCTTCCAATAGATAATTACATTTTACATTTTTCTCTTTTTTCTTCTCTACTTTTCTTCAAATTCTTTTTTTTTCTCTACTTTCTTTTTCATCTCATCAAATTTTCTCAGAAAAAAAATTAAAAAAAATTTCAGATTGGTTAATCATCCAATTTTGGGTTTTCAAAATATTATACGAAATTCGCAAAAGAAGCATCCGTATCCATGTAGTTGCGTACATGTAAACTATATTCGCATGGATACACATACATATACATATAATTACGTACACGTATACCATATACACATGGATTCACATGCATATCAATATAAATATGTACATATGTACCATATGTGCATAGATACGTATTCCTACATAGAGTTTAAACTGATATAAACAATTTCATTAACTACGAAACCAACAAAAATGAAATAATATTATCCAATAAAACAAAATTGGAAAAATGTTTACAACTGCGTGTAGCGCGGATCACACCCTAGTTTAATATATAGAGGATAAAAAACTTATTTTTCTTGTTTTAGAAGAAAAAAAAGTGAAAACTCATAGAAATCCCAAAAGATATAAAAAAAAAACCGTAATTAATTTTCTTGTTTGGTATTATTTTGTTGCATCCACTACAAATTGACACGATAACAATTTGTCTTTTAAGCCCGATACTATATATATAAATATAAATGCAACGCTTGAATTACATATCACTAGAGAGATGAAGGATTTTTCTCAATTAAAGCAACAACATCGAATAGGATCTTTGGGAGTTTTGTTTGCACACTCTCCTTTTTTAACCCCTTTTTCAACACAGTCCCAAAAGCAATAATTCGATCCGTATACTCCGTCCACACACTCTTTATAGCAATGGTCGTATGAGAATTTTTCGATCTCTGCACCTACACAAACCCACAAAATATTAAAATATTAAAATATATGTAAGTATACTTATAATTATATGGGACAAGTACCCAGAGCCGATTCTAAGTTTTAGAAAACCGCAAACTAAAAAAAAAAAATTAGACCGTTTTACCATATTAAATTTTAAACTTATGACTTTCTCAAAAAAGTTTTTATAATTTTACCACTAAATTATATAGATTTTTTTTGAAATTTAAGGACCAAATTTTTTTTATGAAAACAAAAACCGCAAGCATATGTTTTCAGCTTGAGGTCAGGGCCGGCTTTGCAAGTACTGTATATAACATGTCCAAACAATAGCTTTTTTGCGAAGCTTTTGAATCATATCGACATATATAGCGACATACATAATATGATCATTATCTTATATATATATAAATGCAATATTTTATTAATCCTTCCTCGAAGGGCATCAGATCATTATCATATATCATATGGCCATTATCAATTCTACATGTTATCGATCAATGCTAACTAACATAAACAAATTTTAATTATACCTGAGACCAAAACAATTTCGGTGGACAACGAAATTGCTAATATGACAAAGAGAGAAAAGTTCATAAAAGTTTTCGCGATACTCATTTTGTTTGTATTTATGTTAATTGAAAAGGATAAAAGATGATGTTAATAATAATATTGTTTTGATATATTTCATACCTTTTTTTTAGTAGGTTGACAAAATATATGATTTATAAAAATAATAATTTTAAATTACTTTAATGATAACAATATCTTATTATATATTAAAAATGTTCCAATATACATTAACTAAAAATAAAATTATGCATAGATCATAACTAATTTATTTTTTGATTTTTTTCATTAAAAAATCATCCAGAACGAAATTTTAATGAATCTTATTAAATAGTTTGGTCCCGTGTTCACTAAATTATATATATATAAAGGCAAAAACAAATACTATGTAATATCTATAAAATTTTATCAGGATTAATGAAAGATGTATAACAATTTATGAAATATTTAAGTATTTATAACCTATAAAAAGCATTTTTAAAGTAATAAATGAATGGTATTGGAAGTAAATTAATACAAATTTAATGTATTTTTATTTTGTTGTCAATAAATATATAGAGGATTTAGTTTGCTCAAAGTGAACTACAGTAGTAGTTGTTGTTTTTAACAAGATCCGACACTTGTGAGATCAAAGATAATTTATTGCGTATTTATTGATACGAATCAATATCAATATTTGAATTAAATGCAAGATATTATTGCATAATTCAATATCAATATGGTATAACATTTTTGTTGATAAACTCCGTTTCAAAACCATTTCGTCATAATCACAGTCCAACAAAAAAATAAGACAAGGAACAGATTTTGAGATTTCATTATAAGAATTCAAATCCTGAAATCCTCAGTTTCTCCCACTAGAAGAAGGCGAAAAATAGAGGTGATAAATAAAACACTTAGAATTTAGAAAGCCTCTTTAGTTCTAATATTCGATCACCTTGTCTTCAGAAACCCACGAACTTCAACGAGGAAGTTGTTGAGGTTCTTTCTAAATCTTTGGTAGTTGAGACGGTCCAAGGATGAGGATAACTGGTTCGACGTCGTGAGCACCTGAAGTGCGTTCGCTAGCCTAGTTTTGAAGTTCGGATTACCCTGCTTCTCAATCAGTTCGTTGCCCAATCCCTAGAGGTAACACAAACTGCCAAGTTACCGTGGATTCAGACATGGAAACTCGGTTTATGTTTTTAAGAGGGAACCTAAAGACCGACCTGGTAAAGGTTTGGTTCACAGAGGATAAGAGGGAACAAGGCATCTGCTGCTGTACTGACTAAGTCGGGACTGTAACAAGAAACCGGTAAAAACACTTTTGAGTAAACCGTAAGCCTGTGTAATTAAGTAATTTTGGCATATAGAGTTATGGTACCTGTAATCCTCAAAAAGAAGAAAGTGAAGTAATGTGCGAAGAAATCGACTCAGGATTCCTTCGCGGAATACTCCATTTGGATCTGTGTGTCCAGCAGCGTGTGAACCCAAACCCGTGTTGCCAGCTTTTGTCTCTTTGTAGTGATATGAAGCAAGAGCCTTTAGAGCTCTCAGGCACATCGTGACTATATCTACATCCTGATGAGCATATCAATAAATAGAATTACTTTAACATTCTTGTAAACCAAGAGCAAAAGGGAGTTATTTATTATCTCTGTAAAGAAGATTTCACTTCACCTGCTGATGAAGACCAAAGTCAACTGTTGTAAGTACATGGTTAAATGCATCACTGTTGAGTTGTGCAAGCGTCTCGGGGTAAACCTCGAGCATATGTGATATGAGCGAGAAATACTACAGAATTTTTATCGCTTTAGTGAAAGTTTATAACAGTAAAAGTACTATGATAGGTTTAGTCAATGTAGATTCAAGGCCTTACGTCGAAACAAAGCTTGGGGTATTTGAGGAGTTCCAAAGTTATAAGTGGCGTGATTATATGGAGACCAAAGTACACCACCTGTAAGTTCAAAGAATTACACAAACCATTCTTGTAGAATTTCATCTTAATCAACTTGATTTTACCTGAGAGATATTTGTGCTTTGTGTCTCAATACTGTCAGAGGAAAAATCAACCTGCAAAAGGTAGTACCACTTGTTAAAAGATAAGGAATACTAGCGAATGAGCTATAAGTTTATACAGTGAGTGCAAAAAACGAACGTTTACCATATCTTTTGAGCATAGATGAGAAAGTAGCTGAAGCAGAGCGCGTAAATCCTTGTACTTTTCGGTTTTCGCTTCATTAAGCAAGGTACTCGAGAGAGACAATGATATCTGAGGGGGGAAAAAAGCAAGTGTATGTGAGGGTACACAAACATTTATCTTGTCTGCTTTCAAGCAATGACGCTTAGTCTGAACAGAGAAGTAAGACTTACCTTCCCAATATTGTGTGACGAATATATTTGTAGAAGACTCATGCAGAAATTAATAACCACAGCTGTTTCATGAGCCTCTAGGTAAGATAATTGCCCATCCACCCAATCCACCACAAATTTAAGTAGTAGATAAATTACTGCAGACTAAACAATAAAAAAAATCAGTGGGTTTTCTAACCATAATGGATCAAAAACCAATCACAAGGATATTGAAGACAGGTAGAGTGAAATGCACCATCTGTATTGAACTGTTAAGTATAGGCTTCATCAAAGTTCCAAATAACGTGCGATCATTTTACATTACGTACGCCTTGAACAATACCTCGTGTTTGTAAACCTCGAGAAGACGGAGCACAGGATTCATAACAGACAATCCCATCTCATATATTGCTCTCTGTGTCCGGGGTTCAGTGGCACTTGCCGCTCCTCGAAGCCGCTCTAACACACAACTCACCTAACACAAAATACGAAAGAACCTTTCTGTTATAAGGATTTCGCAATCACTAAATCTAAGTTTTCAAGTGTTTTTCTTCCTCACCAGCAAAATGATATCAGGTTGCTGAGCCAGATTTTTAAGGTCACTGTTATTGGACAAATCCACTAAAGATGACGTCATATGAGCCATGAGGTCCTTCACATATCTTTTGGAAAATAGAGGTAAGGTTATTGGTCAGGCCAAATTTAAGGTTAAGATGCGAGCGAAGTGGGCAGAATTTGAAAACTCACTGATTTGATGCATCTGAACTTTGCATTCCATACGAAGAAAGAACAAGCGTTTGAGCCAATGAGCGCTGAATAGTGAATAGGACTAACATCATTTCAAGAAACAGAACATACGCGAACAAATTAGCCAAAATGCAAACTTTAAGAAACTATACCTGACTAACACCATTTAGCAAGAACAATGTTTTGTCATTTGCAAAAGCATTTGCTAGGTTACGCCAGGAGTCCTAAACATTTTCCATAAAGACAGAAATAAGTTAATCTACAAGAATTATTTATCAATGAACAGGCTTTTTTCCAATGGATAAAAATGAAATAGGGAGAGAGATTGCCAAGAGCAAAGAGAAATGATTGCGGATTCTAAAATACACGTACGCTAAACAGTAACATAGAAGCAAAAAGACGAAGTCAAAATACAAAAATCGGCCCGTCCAACATATGCCTGACTATGACGAGTTTCAGAACTCACCAGTGATAGAAGGTGAAAACAAATATTTCTTCGTCGAACAAGTGCATGCAGTAACTGAAAACATGTTAACTCCTGCAGAGAACGGAAAAAAACAAAAAGATTAGGAAAATACCACTCTTGAAGAAATGGAAGTTATAACAAAATTCACATTAAGCCCTAAAAGAAATCTTGCTGTAGCAAATTGGATTCCCTGGCCTAAAGTCCTTTAGTTATCAAAATTTGTAATATTAAACGAAGTTTGAGATTTCTTACATCAGTTTGCACCCTCTCACAAACAACTGAATGATATATCCATCCAACATACCAAATAGTATTTGTACACAATAAAAAACCATCGTATAAGGGTTGTCAAAATCAATAACGTTTATAGGACAGAATATTATTACCTGCAAATCCTTTTCACCAGGGTAAGACATGAGCGATGTCAAGGAGATCCGGACAATTATATCAAGGACAAACTTCCCTTGATTGTGTTCGCTGAAAAACGTGAATAAACATGCTCTGGAAGGTAGACACTGAAGCTGGTTGCTACCCAAATTGGAATCTTCAACGAGCATAAGATATGTGAAAGACCATCTTGCAAGGAACCATATGACTGCCTACATATGTTTCTCCAATCAATAACTAGAAAGAGGATATCAGACTGCAATAACTTTGGTCTTTGTAATTTAATGTTTAATGACCATGATATTTCGCATGCATTTGAATCTGAGAATTCAAAACAGGTCAAAATTTACCCAATTCAGGAGTTAGTAAAAATGTACCTCCATTAGCCGAGGACTAAAGATCGATAATCTCATATTTACAGCCAAACATTGCTCGGCGAATTTTATAATTGAGCTACAACCAAAAAAAAAAGACAATCAAAAGTCACTAACTGTTCAGTGAAAAATTATGTACCACAATTTGTATACTAGTATGCCACTAGAATCTGGTAATTTTAGAATCACCAGAAAACTGAAGCATATCAAATTATTAAATTTCGCTCATCTGTTCAGTTGGGAAAGGCTTAACTCAAGCTTACCTTGAGAGTATCACAACAGGGTGGTTGTCTACAACTACAACATCCACAAAATGAGATTGCAAGGCATCAGGAACCTGGTTGTTGATAACATCATCTCGTAGTTACTTTTGTGAAGAATTAATAAGTAAAAAAAACAGAACTATAACAGCCCTCGTGCAACTACCTATGAGGCTGATTCTCCAAGGACTTCCATTTACTTATATTAAGAGAAAGGATAGTTTCAAGACCCATTCGTTTAAAATTGATATCTGTGGTATAAAGTTTCTATTTTTCCCATAGGAAAGGAGTGTGACTATTGTTTGATAGATACCTAATATCATTAAAACATGAAACAAGAAAGAAATATGAACTGAAACGCAATATCTCATAATAGACAGGAAAAATTAATGGAAGGAAAGCTTGTCAGCGTCTTCCTTTTTGTGATTACATCAAAGAGATGCAGAAAAAAATAAAGAATTACCAAGGCCGTCTCCCCTTCCCCTTCATCTGCAAGTACATGACCGATTATCAGCAGTAAAGAGTAGACCTCTTCCAAAGTTTCAGTCAGATCAACAGTGCCCCTGCCCTAAAACAGGTAGATTAAGGTGAGCAAAAGCAACCTCTCAGGACGCATTAGAGAACTTGTGCACATAAGTAAAAAAAACAAAACTACCGCAATTCAGACATAGCTGGATTTCTAATCAATAGCAAAAAAGCTTTGATGCAGGTATATATTGATATGTTAGCTACAAAAGTCATGAATAGCTAAGAGAAAAAAAAAGACAAGAAGTATGTTTAGTAGATAAAGTAATGCTGCTTTCACTTATATTCTAGAGGAAGGTCGATCAAGAGCACCTGATGGAGGCGTGCAACACGATCAGAGAAAAGTTTTGCTAAAAATGGAATTGTAGCATCGACTGCTGCCCTCGCAATGAGAGCATAAGAGCCTAGTCTTTCATCCATGGCTGCCAGAACATGATATTAAAAGTTTGAGCAAAGCACAAATCTGCCTTCTGAGACTGGCTGCAAAATCTAGATCGAGAGGAAAAATTGCATTTCTTTTGCTCACCAGATACAGAAGCCAGACAGTCAGCATCATCTTCATTAGTTGTAGCTGACGCAGATGCCACTAGAGTAGTAAACTTTCAGCTCGTAAATAGATTTGAAAAAGAAAAAGAGTTCCAAACCAACAAAAGTTGTAAGGCAGTGGTCAACAGTCCGGAAATCGTTACCTTTTAGTTCAGATTCTGCAATCAATGAAAAGAGACTAGCTGCAGCATGCATCCCTTCAGGTGGCAGCCACGCATTACCTCCAGAACCATCCATTGACTGACAGGAGTCATCACAATCCTTAGTCAAACATGCCACTAGTATCTCATAGGACGCAAATAACTTTTAAATTGTATCATTCCTCTAGATTCTCAAACATAAAATTGTTGGCAGAGACGATGACAGGCATTAATAAATACCCTGACGATCACACAGTAACCCAAAAAAAGCCAGATATGGCCACAGAGTTTCATGAACACAACCATGCATAATGTTATAGATATATGTACCGGTATTAAAATATATCTTAATTGTACTCACAGCAAGGAGAGTTGTCCAGGTATCTAGCAAGATATCGCGCGCCTCATAGCTCCAAGTCTCTTTATCAGTACTATTCACCATTAATACTTTGACAACTTCACCCATTAACAGAGATAAGAGCGTAAGAGTACCAAAGGGCCTGAAGAAACAGGAAAGAACCAACTATTTTATAAATAACGAATCACTAAATGACTTTTAACTGCAAAAAAAAAGTCATATGTCAAAGACCTTATTGATCGCAAGAGTCGGTCAAAGACAACAGGAGTAGTAACTGTCCCGATAGACAACAATGCACGACAACCATCAATCATCTCACTGGAATAAGAAGTTGACGACACAATGTGAAACTTGGAATCTAAGACATAGAAATCAAGCAGGGTAAGAATGTTGAACAGCTGACCTTCCACTCCTTCCTTCTTCAATCTCCTTTGAAATGACATCAGGAGGATCAATCCAGGGTAACACCCCCGACAGCAGGAGGAGCAGGTGCTGCTCTCGCATCTGTGCATTGTCTAGATTATTGAACAAGTCACTCACAGAGAAATAAATATACATATATCTTGATAAGCAAGACATGATGGACACCCATCGTTCCTAAAGTGGCAAAGCAAACTAGATGCTGAGCAGATTTGATGTTTCTATAATGTATTCAACAGAAGAGTATATTTATTAATAGAAATTACAGAAGCATAGATTACTCACTGGATGGAAATATTTCCCCTGCCAAGGAGCACAATTGTACAATAAGTTTCCGAGCAGAGACTGCAACAGGACAATCTAGCCAATAGCCTTCAAGAGCAAACTTCTGCCTCAGCGACGAATATAGATTTATCAGCCATCCAACATGTGAACTTGAAAGCAAAACATCACACCACGAAGCACCAGGCTGCAATCAGCACCACTGAAGGTGAGATTTATGAAGAGTCCATGAAAGTGTCTTAAAAGAAAACAAGTATAAACTCTGACATGCTAGTATCATCCCATATTATATCTCTGAATTTCAACAAGTGAATGAAGTTCAAGCACGTCTAATAAATCTTAAATATAACAATTAACTACCTGAACTATTACACACTCTGTCTTTCGTGATGATGTAGTATCAGATTTAATTCCATCAGAGAATACACTAATGCTGGCCCTTGTGCCACCTTTGCTGTAACGAAACTCCCAGTTTAGTATTTGATGCATTAGTCGCAGTGTAGCATTGCAAACCTTAACCTCAGGGATATCAGAATGTGATTCAATAATCTTGTTTGTAACACTTAAAGCAGCATCCTGTGCCCAGCTATAGAAAGTCTGTAATCGAAAACATCGAAAGTAAACAGCACAATTTTAGTAACAGAACCCTCGTTACAGGCTATTATTCTTCCACAGACAAAAGGATTATGGGTTGTCACAATATCTGGAAGCAAATGAAATCGTAAGGGTACCTTCAAAAAGTTTTGTTCTAGTGACTTGCAGCAATTTTCGTGAAATTCCCTCGGGAGACCCATGGGACTTGAAGTAGAGGGTGAGAATTCAGATACCTGAGATGAAGAAACTATGAGCACACATATGGTATACATTTAGCCCCAGAAAAAAAAAAAAAAAATAGAAACAGATCATTACCAGTGATTCAAGAAAATTTATGCCGATGAACTGCACATCTAAGCCTCGAGAACCAAGAATAGCCTGGTTGATCTGTTAACAGCAGTTATTAAAAGCCAAAAGCAAATCAATACCATGATCCTTTTAACAAACATTAATATCAGATGATTCTGTTGTAATTTTTAAGAATAATTAGCAGCACTTCCGCAATTTTTATGTCAACGTTAAATATAGTCACAACTCCAGGTATACCCTGAATAGCACCAAACTATTACCGCAAAATTTATAAATCCCAATCTCTTTTTATTAGGGCATGGAGCATAGTAAGACGTCTCTAGCTGAAATATGGAGTAAAGGATCCATTACTACTTAGTCACCCAAATGATCACTAACCTACTCAATCATTCTAGATCCTTCCCCGTCCATATCTTCTCAGGTCAGCATAGTTAACAAGGTTTTGAAGTACCAGGTAATTTTCTTACATGTAAAATGCCCCTGAGTACAAAGTATACACGTTTCTATCAAATAAGCTACCATGTGTACAATGGCAGAAAACAAATAGCACCATATATGCAGCTAATTCTAATCAAACTGTAAAATGCATAAACTAAAAAGAGAGTCCGAAAAATTGCAATACAATGTAGATACCTGGTAGAAAAAGACTTCCTTCTCGGCTGGAGTAAACTCAAGCCTATATGAGTTATTCATTCAGATTAGAAGTTTCCTTAGATGAACTAAGCAAGCAAAAAAATAAAATAAGGTAATTTGTCTAGATTTCTTTGCATTACTCTATTTTTCCAGAAGAATAAGAGTGTGTGACTAACAACATCATGTTCATGAGTCCTCTCATATGCATAAAATCTGAAGTGACAGCTAACTTCCAGCATTTAATGTTCATGCTTTATAATTTTAAAAACCAGAAGCAGCCCAGCTTACCAGCCTCTTTTCATCAGCTGCGCAGCCACAGAAGATACTTTTGAAAGCACATAACCCTCTGATGCATTCGCATGCTGCATGACGTAGCCAAGACAGAAGCTGCAGAAAGATTTAGCCATATTTCAAAATTTCTTATTCGTATGAGCCAAAATCTCATAAGAAAACCTCTAATTTATTAATTGATAGTCATGACTATCACGGAAATAATGTGTGTTCATACCAACCACAAAACATTACAGCCAAGAAGCAGGTTTCACAGTCGAGAAAAAGTTGCAGTATCCCAAAACTACTATATTTTGAAGCATGAATGCTCCCAGTTGATTTGCAAGGCCAATCAAAAATACAAACTTGACACCAAGGGTTGCCGCTCAACTAAGTGGAACCTAAAGCATTCATCACCCAAATAACACAAAAGAAGAGAAATTACCTAATCAAACCCCCTTTATCATCAGTGGCAAGAAAACTCCATTCCCTGATAGCGGCTTCTTTAATAGCTGCAGCAGCTTGGAACCTAGCACTTTCTACCTGAGAATTTTCTGGAAGTATAAAACACTTTCAGTCAAACAGCTGTAACTTCAAGTTCACTAGGGCAGCCGGGTTCCGAACTCAGAAGAGTACTTTACCAAGAATGAATCTACACGCCTTATATGGCTGTGAGGACTGATGAAGCGACAATATGGTTGCTTCAGCAGCAGCTGGATTAGTATTTATCTGCTGGGAAGAAAGAGAAATGTCAAGTACTTGTCTCGGTTAAGTAGAATAGGCAAACAATAGCAATCACATGGAAATATGAAACCATCTTGTTTGTTTCGGAAATGCTTAAAATCTATGACAAGCCCTTTATAAGCAGAGAGGCTTCTTACTTATATGAAAATCAGAAAGACGGAAATATTAAAATAGTTCAGCGAGGCGTTTTAGTCTCTACAGCTAGTCAACAGAGACGCACAGATAAACAAACACCATAAAAATTCCAAAGAAGAAGACTCATAAAGCAACTTGACAATTTCAATACCCTCCCAGTGACTTCAAATTGAAGCCAAACAAATTACGAGAAAAAAGTTCATAAATGCAAGCACACGCACACATCTACAGCTTCCTCCAATTTATTAGGAAACCAAACAGGAGATAAAGGATGGAGTGACCCACTTGTTTATGCGTAAGTATAAAGGAAGAAGCAAAAAGAAAAACCTGAATGTAAGAGCAAGCAAGTTCAATCGCGCGCATGGTAGATTGGAGCTGAGCCAAATCCTCAGACCCAACTCCACCGCCGCCGCTTCCATTAGAAAACCCTAACATCGCCGATTCCGGTAAACGGAAAATCGACCAGTGGTAAAAAGAAAGAAAAAATGGTCTAGTCAATTGGAAAACGATAAGAGTTCGAAGAAAAAGGGAAGAGTATAAGGGGAAAATTCGATCGAAGAAGGAAAATGGCGGCGTTGAGAAGAGTGAATGGCGGAGAAAGGGATCGATGGCGATACAGCCGGAGAGATGGAAACGGTGTTTTTAGAAGGGCGTGTCGCGGCTGGCTATTACGAGTTTTGAAGTAGACATGAATTTCCACAGTATTTACGGATATACCCCTCCCTCGTATGGTAAATGAGGTTAAAGACCCGAATGAATGGACCGGACAAGACCGGCTAGTTCAATTGGTTACATCGCAGCTCAGACGCCACTTGGTCTGGTATTATNTATATATATATATATATATATATTTGGTTTTGTGGTAGTTAAGAGACAATCGGAGAAATTAAGGTAAAAGTCAAGACGAAGAAATGCGAGACCAAATTAACAAGAGCTATATGTCGCGTTTTCAAAACGTCTCCAAAGTCTCTTCATATATACAAACGGTTGATGAGATCTGTATTTACTATCCAGGTTCCAGAGGCCACTCGTCGTGGTAGTTTACGGAGCATCATCGATAGTATGAAGAATATTCAGCACAGTTTAATGGTTTCTCTTCAGAATGTAAGAAATATCCATGGTGTCGAGTCTGCATCACGTTGCTTATAGAACGATCGATGTTGTTATATAACCAACATGATCATCGACTAAGGTCAGTAATCAGGATATCAATAATATATTCATTAATGTCGAGTATTCTTCTCGTTTTTCTTAGTTTCTCGTATATGAGACCTAAACAAGCTAGGATGATTTTGTTTTAGAGATCGGTAATTATAACAAAAAAGATTGTTTGATCTCTCAATGCATGTGTTCAAATTTTGGTTACTCAGGCTGTCATGGAGTTTATCCCTTAATATTACACTCCAAAAATGTATAACTCACTATATCATAATATTAAGAAAAATCAAAGTATACGTCATTATATAAACTGACTACGCATAGCTGCCTACGATACTTTGCATAGATTTATATATTTTAAGGATATCTTATACAGAATCAATCCTTAATATTAGTACATAAAGCCGAAATATGGAAAAGATTATTCTCCATTAAACTTAAAGAAGGAATAACATGCTGGGGGAAAAAATTGTACTCCTACTCCTTATATTGTGAGTTGTCGATTGGGATTCTCAGTGTAGATGTAAAAGCATGATTAAATGTAGATGTTAAAGAATTTGATATTTTTAGGTTCACTGGTATAATCATACATTCGTAGAAAAATATGGAACCAAGAATAGTCTGGTTGATCTGTTAACAGCAGTTATTAAAAGCCAAAAGCAAATCAATACCATGATCCTTTTAACAAACATTAATATCAGATGATTCTGTTGTATTTTTTAAGAATAATTAGCAGCACTTATTTCAACGTTAAATATAGTCACAACTCCAGGTATACCCTGAATAGCACCAAACTATTACCACAAAATTTATAAATCCCAATCTCTTTTTATTAGAGCATGGAGCATAGCAAGACGTATCTAGCTGAAATATGGAGTAAAGGATCCATTACTACTTAGTCACCCAAATGATTACTAACCTACTCAATCATTCTAGATCCTTCCCCGTCCATATATTTTCAGGTCAGCATAGTTAACAAGGTTTTGAAGTACCAGGTAATTTTCTTATGCCCCTGAGCACAAAGTATACACGTTTCTATTAAATAAGCTATTATGTGTACAATGGCGGAAAACAAATAGCACCATATATGCAGCTAATTCTAATCAAACTGTAAAATGCATAAACTAAAAAGAGAGTCCGAAAAATTGCAATACAATGTAGATACCTGGTAGAAAAAGACTTCCTTCTCGGCTGGAGTAAACTCAAGCCTATATGAGTTATTCATTCAGTTTAGAAGTTTCCTTATATGAACTAAGCAAGCAAAAAATAAAACAAGGTAATTTGTCTAGATTTCTTTGCACTACTCTATTTTTCCAGAAGAATATGAGTGTGTGACCAACAACATCATGTTCATGAGTCCTTTATAATTTTAAAAATCAGAAGCAGCCCAGCTTACCAGCCTCTTTTCATCAGCTGCGCAGCCACAGAAGATACTTTTGAAAGCACATAACCCTCTGATGCATTCGCATGCTGCATGACGTAGCCAAGACAGAAGCTGCAGAAAGATTTAGCCATATTTCAGAAATTCTTATTCGTATGAGCCAAAATCTCATAAGAAATCCTCTAATTTTTCTTTATTAATTGATAGTCATGAATTATCACGGAAATAATGTGTGTTCATACCAACCACATAAAATGCAAACCCAAAAAACCGAACCGAAACCGACCCGAAAAAGTCGGTTCAGTTCGGATTCGGTTCAAGTTCGGTTAATACCCGATACCCGAAAAAGAAACCGAACTAACCAAACTTAATAATCCCTAAAACGTTTTTTTCCCAATTCTAAACCCAAAATTTCAATCTGGATTATGAGACATCAAGAATTCGATCTCAGGTACCTACTCTTCTTCTTCTTCCTCCAATTCGACTGCGTTTTTTTTTTTAAGACTCTTATCTATTCTCTCCTTCTTTATGCTTTGGTCTCGAGTTGTTCATCTGTGAACAATGCTGTTTCTGGTGAGGAATTATCAATTAGGACGATTCTTGATGTTTTAGAACTTCTTGGGTCAGTGTTATTACTCTTAAGCTCTTATACATCAATCGATTCTCTTAGGCTCCTTTCGTAATTTGTAATTTTGTCTTGCATTTGTTTTATGGGTATCCGAATCGTCCTCAAACATCTGAGTTTTATAGTTACGTCTTTGCTTTGATTTTATGAAAGAGGGTCTAATGTTTGGTTATGGCCTACCAGTTGTTCGATTAAATGTTTGAGAGAAATCAGGGTCAGAGACATATTTTCTTTATCTTGTCATCGTCTTTTGATTTCAATGGTTTTCTTGATTTTGATTAAAGCCTATCTTCAGTTATTTTGACAGGTTTCGGGTATTTTCACAGGTTCATGTATGTTATAACCAAACCAATCCGAACCCACAAAATTTCGGGTAAACATCGGTTCTTGATTACAAAATCTGAACCAACCCAAACCCGATTGAAATCGAATTGAACCGAACTGAACCGAACCAAAAAATTTAAAATACTCGAATGGGTCTTAAATCCTAAATCCGAAATACCCGATATCCAAAGTATCCGACCCGAACCCGAACGGGTACCCGAACGTCCAAGACTATTGAATTGTCGATTGGGATTCTCAGTGTAGATGTAAAAGCATGATTAAATGTAGATGTAAAAGAATTTGATATAATTACCGATCTACGGATTTACAAAATAAAAAAGAAGGTTTGATTACAATTTCGTAACTTCCATCCATGGAACAAAATGATGATCAAATAGTTCTTTAGTAGAACTAATTTGTTGACCGGATTGTTTCGGAGACTCGGTCATAGCTATCACCTATCATCATATCGTATCATATGGATTAAGACCTAAAGCAATAGAAAACAGATTCCAAACTTTAAATAGAATTTAGAATGAAATTGACAAATAAAAAATTAAAGGGGCCAATCGAATAACAAGGAGAAAAGTCATGCCAGATTCCTAAATTTTATAAATTTCATTTTTTTTTGTAAGGCGCCCTCAAACTGTATTTGACTTGACTCTCTCGGCTACAGAGTTTCGTCGACGGAATAAGAAGAACCTCACTGCATCTAGAGAGAGAAGGAAAAGAGAGAGAGGGAAAAGAGAGAGAGGGAAAAGAGAGAGAGAGAGAGAGAGAGAGGGAGAGAGAGATGAAGGTGGTGGCTTTAGTCAGTGGCGGCAAAGATAGCTGCTATGTTATGATGAAGTGTATCCAATACGGTCACGAGGTACGTATTCTTCTATTACTTGTTGTTAGAGTTTCCCTAAAATTGCCTCAAAGAAGGTTTTTTTTTTTTTGGGTGCTATACGAACTTAAATCTCACTCGGGGTTGCCCGATTTGTGCTTCCACAGATTGTGGCATTGGCGAATTTGTTACCGGTTGATGATTCTGTCGATGAATTGGACAGCTATATGTATCAAACTGTAAGATTCAGTTTCTTCCTTGTTTCCTATCGTTCTATGCATGTTCATAATAGTGAGGTAAAACCAGATTCTTCATTTGAACAGTGGCTTGAAGAAAGATTGAGTTTTTCTATCTCATATTGGTCATTTGGTGTTTATATCAATCTGCTTGATTTGTAAATCTGGTTGTTTTTCTTGAGAAGACTAGATATTTTCAACAGTTTGATAAAAGGGTTTATGAAATTGGATTTTTAAATTCTGTTTTTTTTTTCCCTCGTATCTAATTCTTCGATTGAATGTCCCTTCTTCAGGTAGGCCACCAGATTATTGTGAGCTATGCAGAATGCATGAATGTGCCATTATTCAGAAGGAGAATCCGAGGTTCTTCGAGGTGAGGATCCTTAGGCTTTTTCTTGAGATTCTAATCCATTCTTTAGTTGGAGATTTCGTTATAATAAATTATTCTGAGGATTTATATTTACAGGCATCAGAAACTTAGCTACCAAATGACTCCAGATGATGAAGTGGAAGATATGTTTGTGTTGTTAAGTGAAGTGAAGAGACAGATACCTTCCATCACTGCAGTATCGTCTGGTGCGATTGCATCAGACTACCAACGTCTGCGGGTGGAAAGTATTTGTTCAAGGTTAGGTCTTGTTTCTTTGGCATTTTTGTGGAAACAAGATCAGACATTGCTTCTTCAGGAAATGGTAAACTGTTTCAGGAAATGGGAAACCCAAGATTCAAGCCTATTTCAATCTCAAATCTTTTTTTTTATGAATTAATCTTCTTTAATTCGTTTCTCGTTTACTTGCAGATAGCAAATGGGATCAAAGCTATCTTAGTCAAAGTAATAACGATTCTTGTTATATTTTCCCGCTTCTATTAACATCGACATCTTCCTATAATTATGTTTTCTTCACGTTAATAGGTGGCGGCAATAGGGTTGGATCCCTCAAAGCATTTAGGGAAAGACTTAGCCTTCATGGAACCATATCTTTTGAAGTTAAAAGAGTATGTATGCCACAGTTCTCTTTTAAGGCTTCATTAAGAGTATTATCTAGTTGTGTTATATTGATTCTACCGCTTCTGAATGTATCTTTACTTAGGTTATATGGAAGTAATGTTTGCGGTGAAGGAGGAGAATATGAAACTCTGACTCTCGATTGCCCGCTTTTCACTGTATATCTTCTTAGCACTCTTAACAATAATTTTGAGTTCATTGATTCATCACATTTATTTGTAGTTTGACAATTTCTGTTTTCTTAGAATGCGAGAATTGTGCTTGATGGATTTCAAGCTGTGCTACACTCTCCAGATTCTATTGCACCTGTTGGAGTTCTTCATCCATTGACATTCCATCTCGAAAAGAAGGGGAATCCAGACTCTAATTCCCTTGAGGAGGAGCCAGGTTTAGTGTTTGAGGTACAAGGAGATGGTCCTAACACATCAGAATCTACTCGCCAACGAGATAATGGAATCGTTGATATAGTTGAACATACAAGAAACAGACTAAACTTATCAAAGACCGAGAAAGAAAACACATTTTCCATTTGCTGCTGGTTGGACGATTCTAGTGAATCTTCAACAGGTAACTCCAAAACCAGACTAAATCTTCAAGATGACCTTGCACATGTACTTGATATTTGCTTTATACTCTTTGAACAGGTCTGAAAGAAGATCTTGAGATTGTTCTTACAGAAATTGAATCGCAGCTTTTGAAACATGGATTTAACTGGCAGAATGTCTTGTACATTCATCTTTATATCTCTGATATGAGTGAATTTTCAGTGGCGAATGAGACATATGTAAAATTTATCACACAAGAGAAGTGCCCTTTCGGTGTTCCTTCACGCAGTACAATAGAACTTCCTTTGGTACAAGCTGGTCTTGGAGAAGCTTACGTTGAGGTTTTAGTCGCGAATGACCAAAGCAAAAGGGTTCTCCATGTACAAAGTATTTCTTGCTGGGCACCTAGCTGCATCGGACCTTATAGTCAGGTGAAAAAATTTCCTCTTTGACTTCTAAATAAAGTTCAAGTTTTTTTATCAGCAAACTCAATTACTTTAATATTTTACTCAAGGCCACTTTGCACAAGAATGTTCTTCACATGGCTGGACAATTAGGGCTTGACCCTCCCACGATGAATCTTCGAAACGAAGGCGCAATTGATGAGCTGAATCAAGCATTGACGAACAGTGAGGCAATAGCAGAGTCTTTTAGATGCTCAATCTCTTCATCAGCTATTCTCTTTGTGGTATTCTGTTCAGCACGCACAAAACAATCAGAGAGGAACCAACTTCATGAAAAGTTTGTTACTTTCTTGGATTTGGCAAAGTCTTCTCGGAGGGTATCGAATGTCCTCGATCCTATTTTCCTTTACATTCTTGTCCCCGATCTTCCCAAAGGGTATTCAACACTGCAGAGCATCTTATATTACTGGTTTGTGGATTTCGGGTTTTTAACTGTTGTTCTGCAGGGCTCTTGTTGAAGTAAAACCTGTCTTATACGTCGAAGAGGATACAGAGACCGAAGATGAAACCATACAAGATCAATCGGCAGAAGGAGATTACAGTTATTGGGGATATAAGCCAGAGAAATGGCACCAAGATTGCGTGCAGAAACGAGTTGTTGATGGGAAAATATGTGCGACTGTTCTCTCCATCTCAGCCGAACTAATGAGGAAAATTCAAGAAGCTTCTGGAGAAGAAGAACAACAACTGGAGAGAGTATCGAGATTCTGTGTATATCTTCTCAACAAAACCTTGTCTGAAAATTCATTCTCTTGGCAAGACACGACGGTGAGATTGAGATTCTTGAACACAATGTTAGTCTCTCATCAAAAGCTTTGCTTATATCTTCTTTTTGTTGATGCAGAGCTTAAGAATACACTTCTCTACAAGTCTTGGTGTGTCCGTACAGAGATTATCGGACATTTTTGAAAATGCATTCAAAGAGCTTAACGAGATGAGTCATGGAGTTAGAGTTGGCGGCTCAAAAGAACCTATCTTCAATCTTGTCCCGGTTCTTGGTGCTGGAAACTCTTCTGCTTCACTCGACAACTTAATCACCTGTGAACTATTTGCCCAAAGGTCGTAACTTTCCTTGCCTGACAAGGAACACAAAGCTTTACTTTGTTGATCTTGGGCTGACTCTCCCCTCTTCAATGGGTTTCCGGCTTTCTCTGCTCATCAAATGCTCTACCTGCCGTTTATTTGCAATGGAGAGCCATTTGAACGGCACGATGTTTTAGGCAGATAGTTCTTTGCCGTTTTTGTTTTGGAGTTTCGGTTTCGTTTGCTGTAGAACAACAACGTAGTTGTTTTGTTGCAAATGGAAACGCCACAATGTTTGTTTGTTTCAAACGGTAGGTGCAAAGGCTGTTTACTTTGGCAAACCCAATCCAAAAATGAAAAACAGTTATATTACTGTAAAGTGTGATGTATTGCCTATTGGTTAATACAATAACAAGGAATGGATTTTTTTTAACTTCGATTTGGTTCACTTTCACCAAATATATAACTTTTCTGTCACATGCCACTAAACGTCTTTTATAATCTAAAGCAAAGAATGTGACATGTTATAGAATAGACACGACGATATAGATCTCATAAAGATTTTAGAACTCTCGAGTCTCAACGCAGGAAAAAAAAGAAGACAAATTAGTATCTTTCACGAGGATATAAGAGATCCCAAATGTCAAATGATATTTCTTGTGGTATCGTTTTGTGTTTAATTTTTGTGACTAAATCTTGATATTAAGACATAATCTAATTTCACCCAAAAAGTGCAGTTAGAGAAAATAGCGATGGGATCTGGTATCGTACTGTCCAAATCAAGATTAAGTTTTTTTTTTTTTGTCAACCTCAAGATTTAGTCATATCATCATATGTCATATTAATATTTTTTAACTAGTTACCGTAGATAATTTGGTTTCTGATAAGACATTTGTACTTTCATTTACATCAACGAAATTTCTTAATCCCTTTAACAGGATTATAATATGTATATTTTCTACTAAAATTTATCATTTCTCTATCATGCAATAAAAAAAGTTTACAGCAGAAAAAACCAAACAATAAATTTTATTTTATTTCAGGTTTATGTTTTTGGCATAGAATAAACATCCCAAATCACTTCAAGTTTTTTATACATAACAACGTATTTTCAATTTTCTTATATAGATTCAAGCTATATGAAAAAAAAAAAAAAAGTATATGATAAAAAAATCTCAACTACGACTTGTTTATTCACAACCGAAATCCTACTACCCTAAACCGTCGTCGTTTCAACGTAACACATGTGAGTGTAATCTTTCCGAATAAAGTTAAGCTTTTCTTTGATTTTGTTTGTAAATTAAATTTTAAAATAAAACAAAATCAAATCAAATCAAACAACTTTGCTCACATACCAAAGTGAATCGGCGTTATTAGCAAAATTGATGTGTATAAAGCATTTTTTTCTAATTTGTATAAGATTTTCTTGGCTTGTAGTTTATTATTTATAAACCTTTGAAAATTGGAATAGAGAGAAGAAAACAAAGTACTATAGAAAAAATATCCAACAAGATGCCTTGGGGGAAACATTGCGTTGTGGTCTGTGGGGACAATTTGCTGGAACCAAAATTCTGCAGAAGAAAATGAAAATAATTTGATTCACCACTAGGATGGTCCAAAAAAGTACTAACAAGTTTATATAATATTTTATCAGGAAAAAGATTGATTCACAACTTCCTTTTACACTCTTGAGCACCGTAATTTTGGGTTTTACGTAATAATGAAAAAACCAAAAAAAAAAGAAGTTATATCGGTAAATATAAAGCATCATATGATTTACCAATTATGTCACACACTATTCTTCAGCTGTATTAAATCAATAGGTTTTAATGTTACTCACACGTGTATAACTTTAATAATGCATATGTATATTGATTTTTCTCCGAAACTGTGTCGTTTTGGTAAACGGGATTGAAAAACTCCGAATTAATTAACGGAGGTCATCAACGTCTTTAAAAAGAAAGAATCCAAAGTGGAAAAGTCCAACCTGGAAATTCAGACGTAAAGCGAAACAAAAAATAATTAAAAAAAGAATGGTAAAAGCGTAAATAAATGTAAAGCCAAGGGTGATTCATTATTTCACTCAACAATTGGTCGAGACCAGAAAGAGAGATCTGAGTAGAGTGGCATTAATAATGGCGTAAGTAACGGACCGAGCCGTTAGATCGTCTCAATCGCGAGAAAAATCATTGTTTACCGTCCGATTCTCTCTACCTCCAATTGCTCCTTCGTTCCCCCTCTGTCTTTTGACGTTTCCGGGTCGGGTCGGGGAGAAATATCCAGCGGCTAATCGGATCTTCCATTGGTATTTTTGTTCCTCTCAGGGTACTACGTCTCTGTTTGGGTTAGAAGGGAATCGAAAATATAAAGGGGCAAAGTGAAAGGCGTGAGTTTTGTTTGTAAAGGCTCCAACTTTTTTGATGAACAGCTTATAGCTTGTGAGGTGTTTTGCTTTTGCTTTTGCGTGTTGGAATTCGGGTTTTTTTTTAGTTCGGAGGAGAAAGTTCCAATTTTTCTCTGTTTGTTTCCAATTGAATAAATGGGTTCCATTTTTTTTATTCAAATTCGAGTTCTGGTTAGGAGCTCATATGGCGAGTTTCTAGGGTTTTGTTTGTGATTCCTGGAATCGGATTCCTCGGGTTCGGGTTTATTGGAAAACAAAAAGCAGGAGAAGTAAAGTAGGAAGCTTTTTTTTGGAGATTAGTGAGTTCTGGAAAATATGGAAGATTACTCGAAGTATACTCATAGTCCTGCCCATTTAGCGGTTGTGCTTCGTGATCATGCGGCTCTTAGGCGAATCGTAACGGATCTTCCTCGATTAGATAAGGCTGGTGAAGTGACTACAGAGGCAGAGTCAATTGAATCTGAAGCTCGTGCTGATTCTGTTTCAGCTGTAATTGATTGTCGAGATGTTCCTGGTCGTGAAACTCCATTGCATCTAGCTGTTCGTCTTCGAGACCCAATCTCTGCTGAGATTTTGATGTCTGCTGGTGCGGATTGGAGTCTACAGAACGAGAATGGTTGGAGTGCGTTACAAGAAGCGGTTTGCACTAGAGAAGAGGGGATCGCTATGATAATTGCTCGGCATTACCAGCCGCTTGCTTGGGATAAATGGTGTAGGAGACTTCCTCGGATCATTGCATCGGCATCTCGAATCCGCGATTTTTACATGGAGATAACTTTTCATTTCGAGAGCTCGGTGATTCCGTTTATTGGCCGTATTGCTCCTTCAGATACTTACCGGATATGGAAACGTGGATCGAATCTCCGTGCTGATATGACTCTTGCGGGTTTCGATGGGTTCAAAATCCAACGGTCAGATCAAACATTTCTGTTTCTGGGGGATGGTTACTCGTCTGAAGATGGGAAAATGTCGCTATCTCCTGGCTCGTTGATTGTTCTTTCTCATAAGGAAAAAGAAATGGCAAATGCTTTGGAAGGAGCTGGTGCACAACAGACAGATGCAGAGGTTGCTCATGAAGTGGCTTTGATGTCTCAGACCAATATGTATAGACCTGGAATCGATGTAACTCAAGCTGAGCTGGTTTCTCATTTGAATTGGAGACGGCAAGAGAGAACCGAGATGGTCGGGAATTGGAAAGCCAAAGTTTATGATATGCTTCATGTGATGGTGAGCGTGAAATCAAGACGGGTTCCAGGCGCAATGACTGATGGCGAGCTCTTTGCGGTTGATGAAGAGCAAACTACGGCAACAAACGGTGCAGAGAACGATGGCTTTGAAGACGTGTTAACGCCTGAGGAAAGGCTCCAATTGGATTCTGCGCTTCGGACTGGGAACTCTGATGCTATTGAAGATGAAGAGAATGAAGTTACCGAGCACCACGAAAACGGATCTGTCAAGGAGAAGAAGAGTTGGTTTGGTTGGAATAAGAAAGGCTTAAATACTGAAGATGCAAAGCTCAAAAAAGGCTCAAAGTCTGCGCCAGAAGATGGGAATCAAAAAGGGAAAAGCCAGAGATCTTCGATGGTATCTGATCATTCAAATGAGGATCCTGGTGACACGAAGAAAGGGAAGGAGAAGAAGAAGAAGAAGAAAGGTGTTGCTGGAGATGAGTTTAAGCGTGAGAGTGAATACAAGAAGGGAGTAAGACCGGTCTTATGGTTAACACCGGACTTTCCTCTTACGACAGATGAGCTATTACCACTCCTCGACATATTAGCTAATAAGGTTAAAGCCATTAGGAGACTCAGAGAGCTTCTCACAACTAAACTTCCGCTAGGCACATTTCCTGTAAAGGTATAGTCTTTTTTTTTTTTTTTGGTAACCCCGCGAATCGTGTTTAACTACTGATATGATGACTGAATAAGTAATGTATCTCTGGTAATTTATGTGCAGCTGGCCATTCCCCTTATTCCGACGGTTCGAGTTGTTGTTACTTTCACGAAATTTGAAGAGCTTCAGGCGGCTGCGGAGGAGTTCTCAACGCCTCCTTGTAGCCCGGTATTTCATGATGCAAAGTCTTCTGCTTCGGAGAGCTCATCACCGTCATGGATCTCATGGATGAGAAGTGGCAAATCAAGTGACAACGATAGTAACCGTTACAAAGACGAGGTTGACCCTTTCTTGATACCTTCAGATTACACATGGGTGGATTCTGCTGAGAAGAAACGTCGAATGAAAGCGAAGAAAGCTAAGAGCAGGAGGAAGAAACATGCGGCCGCTGCTGCTAGTGACTCGAGTACCAAACCCTTGTAATTGGTATTGACTCGGCCATTGCATTCTTCAGGTTTGCTTTGGTTGGATTCAATGATGTTCACTTGAGAAAAGGCTTTTGGTAGTGTTCTTGTTTATTGCTCTTCTCTTGTAACGACAGATGGTGACACGTGTTAATCCCAAACTTTCTTTTTTTCTTTCTATCTTACATTTGCTGGTAAGCCCATCTTGTTAGGCCTTTTAAGTCATATCCCTCATACTGGGCTTGAAATATTTTAAACGAGCATAAACGCAATTAAACTCTCTTCAAGCCTCTTTTTTTGTTTTTAGTGTCAATAAATAATCAGTATAAATTTTATTTTCCTATCCGGACTCATCCCCATTGTGCAATATACAATTCCTTTTTGAAGGTGAAAACTAAGAAGGAAAAGACAAACATTTGTCTGCTTTCTTCGCCTTCATCAAATTCAGCTTTGGTTAGGATTAACACAGCTTTCTTGCAATACATGATACACCTGATCCCAAACTTGCAAGAAGCTTATCCATTTACATATAAATATAAAAAAACCAATTGAGGAATTAGGAGTCTCACTTGGCAGTCTTTTAGCTCTTCCGGTTCAGACTCTGGTTGCACCATCTCCACACCGGGATTAAGAACAAAGCTCTCACTGTTTGGCTTAAAACCATTGAATAAATTATTCCTATGTGTCATGAAACAGCCTCCTAATCTGATCCACGCTGGCTGGAATCAATGTCACTGGACATCGCTTGTACTGTTTACCACAGAAGACCAATATAAGCTTACATGGGGGGGGGGGCGGATATATAGAGAAAACGATTTGGAGGACTCACCTTTGAAACATACTTAAATACACAAGAATAACAGAAAACAAATCCAGAGACTGTGACAACTGATGGGTTTGCACGTTTTTGCAAGCATAACGCGCAGAGGGAACTGTCAGGAGGTAGAGGGATTCCTTCTTTGGCCACCTGTAAGGGAAAACCAAAAATCATTCACAAAGTTGACTGAGCGCAAGATGTCTACATTAGTTTCAGATATTGCTCTACCAATTGATTGATTACCTTTGGGACTGGAGGAGGTGGAGGTGGAGGGTATACGGTTGGAGCTGTCAATCTCTCTTCAGCTGATTGATACCACCATTCCATCATCTACAAAACCAAAACAGACGAAAAAAGAACAAGAGGTTTATGTTCAAATTAATATGTACACAATGAAAAAGATACTGAGAGACAGTTACGCCAAAAGTATAGCAATTAGCTTTTTATGGCTTTAGCTGTGGCCGTAGCATACAAAATCTACTCTAATGTAATTTAAGCTCAGGGCCTTCTTTTCCAAATCTCCTTCAGAATATGCTGACAGGTTTCAAGACGGAAAAATAAGCAAAGAATCGTAAATTGGAAAGTTTATGGATACTTACTTTAAAGATAAAAACTGCTGCAATTAAACCAGTTTGGGCGTAGTCAAGTACCGCATATGAACAGCTAAGAAGTGCCCCTTGCACTGTCTAATTCAATATTAAAAACAGTATTGGTAGACGTGGGTCATTAAAGTGTAAGCGGTAGTAGGAGTCATCAGCTAATCTCATTACTTAGATTACAGGAAGTTCAAGAAAAGTGAAATCATACTTTTAACCATGGAGGACCACGAAGTCTCTCACGCTCATGGTTCCGTATCTTTGAAATTCTTGAAGATGTATCCATCTATCTTGGCATTAATTAAGAGGAAAAAAGCAAGACAAAAAGTGTGTTAGACATAACACATGTGAATGCACAACTTAAAGTTTTTTACAGGTCTATAACTTCTTGCAGCAAGATATCTAGAAATGCCGAAAAGGTGAGTAAATCGTCCAACAAAGGTCAAGCTCCTGAATTATATGAGGCCTGTAGTACAACTTCCTAGAACAAACATGACTGCATTTTCATTCCTTACAATATGCCTAAACCTCCTTTGACTGGGGACAACCCAAAAAAGAATAGTGGTGGCGAGAAATTTCAAGCAAAAAGGAGGAAATGGGTACCAGTTCTTGCCCTGTAGCTCGACAAACTTGAATCCCAAGAGCTTGAAGCCCAAGAGAATAAAATCCAGTAGCGTCCAGTAGATATAAGAGCTGGTACGTGAATGATAATCCTGCACAGCGAAGCCCAGATCATCCCAGATAAGTTAACTACAAAAAGATGCCAGAGATCTACTATGACTCCTCATATCATATTCAAGCCAACGCAGGCGTATAGTAGCGTTACTCAGAATTCTACGCAGACATGCACTAATAGCATGGATTGTGATTTCAATTTAGAAAATCAAAATTACAACTCTAAGCATGAAGCTGAACAGGGTAAACTACGAACTGCTCCTAATTACTATAAAGAATCATCATCAGCTACTAGGCAGTCAGAAACATCCAGGCTCTACACAAATTCACAACTACCTTCACTGGATGCATGTATCCAAGGATAGCAGACAGCTATAAACTTTTTAATTTTCGTAGCTAATTGTACTCGAACAGAAAGCTCTTGATTCCCGCTGGTCTCTCTTGAACCAATTGATTCCTCCCCTGTGAAGAAGTCAGCTTCATCAAATCCTTGATCCTCTGTCCCCCATAAACTTTCTCGGAGCCTCGCTTCCCTTTCCTTGTTATAGATTGCATGCAACTTTGACTTGAAATACGGTAACACAACCTAGAAAAGGCACATGTTAGAAGGCAGTACCAAGCTTAAAGGCAGAAGCTTTATGCTATTAACAGATACCCATTTACAAAGTTTTCGCATCTAGGATAGAGTCAGTACCAGAAACACAACAGAGAGGATCCTCTGCCGTTTCTCTAAACCGGAATGTTGAACTTCTTCGTTGGAATCCTTCCTAGCACTCTCTTTCCTCAATCTCAATCTCACTGATTTCCTCCTCAAACCATACAATGATTCAGCAAACGAAGCATCTGAAACAATTCACAAAAACTAAACTTTATAAACAGAAATTCCAATACACAATATCACACTCCTCGAATCCCCAAAAAAAAAAAAAAACCAAAACATTTTCGAGAATCGACCTGTAGTCCGTAAGCTATGTCCTTCGAGAATAAGCATCAGAGCAGCAAAGAATTCATCCTCGTAGTCTAAGATTTTATGGAGGAACGATCGTCTCAAAGCAAAAACCTAAAAATCACGAACAGAAAACCCTAAGAATCACACCGATATATACCGGATTTTAATCCTAATAGACTATGGCATTTTAGGGTTTCCAAATTACGCCGAGGGAATATGTGAGAGCGGCGCGAAGGCTAGCCGGAAGTTGCTGAGCCGCAGCCATCTCAAAGAAGGTAGGGCGTGTGCCTTCACCTCCCACCTGAAACAGCATCTTCTTCCTCTCTTCTTCTTGTTATAATCAGTGATAGTTGATAAGGCGAGAGCTTTGTTTTTTTACTGGGATTGAGACTTCTAGCCTCTCCAGAGTTGCAGAGAATTGGGAAAGAAGATAAACGAAGGAGAAAAGACGCATTTCGAGAGAGAATATTAGTATTACACTATTACGTCATAAAACAAGGTCTTTTGCCACGTCAGCTACCTTACATAGCTGACTCATCAGCCGACAATAGTCCAACTCGACAATGATTGTTCCACGTCAGCTATAAATCTGTTACTTAATTTGTGTGTCAAGTTTCATTGACAAATTGGGAGAAGTCATCAATTTTTCATTTTCTTGCTGCTGAGAGTTTTCACATAAAGTAACGAAAGCAAGAACCAAGTACTCGTTTAATATACACACAATTACATCTCTTGCAAGTTGCAACCTCTTTGGGTTTCCAACAAAACCTAAATTAGTTCACAGTTGACAAGAAACATTTCTATACAAAAAAATACCAGGTTAGTATCATGACTTCCAACTTCTTCAGGTCACGAGATGTCTAATCTTCTCTAACGCGTTTCCTAGTACTCACAGAAGCAGATTCACTTTGATCCATTGTGCTAAAACCACCCTGCAATATCTGATTTATTGATAGTTCTGAATTGGTTGCTTTAGGTAAAACTTGTGAAAGGTCTGGTGATGGAGCTGAAGGGCCAGCTTCTAGCATTGATGATGAGCAAGAAGTGCCTTTTTTCTCTTTTTTCTTCTCTTGCAACTTCTGTTGTTTCTCAATCATTATCTGAAGATACCGACCCTGTTCTTCAATTTGTAACTGCAATGATCTTTGGATCTGCATTGTATTAGACCAAGATCAGAGAAACATAACCAGATAACCAAAAACTAGGAATCAGAAAAAAATAAGAGGAGAAGACTTGTTTTGTTTCATATAAGCTTCTTTTACGCAGTTGGAATCATACTTCAAGTTGCGCGTGGAGTTGTTTCTGAACTTCCATCTGTAACCGTAGAGCTTCAGTGATTTCAATGCTCCTGAAGAAGAAGAAGAGAAAAATCGTAAATATGAAGAGAAACATTTTCTCCGGTGCTACATAGTTTGTCTGACAGAAGATCTGAATTTTTTGCTTACGTCTTCAAGTCAAGAGATTTGATATCCTCAATGGTTTTCAAATTCTTCTCTGGAGGTTTTTCTGTTCAAGAAGGAAAACAAATTTAGTATAAAGATGTGTTGGTCACACACATATATATATATATATATATAAGAGTACCTGTATCTTGTAAAAGCTCCGGTTTATACCTTGCTGTTCTGTATTTCTGGAGATGTCAACAATATAAAGACGGTTCAGATGAGAAATGAGCTGAGTTTTAAGCATATAAACCGAAAACAGAAATCATAAGAAACAAATTATAAGGACAATAATAACCTGCAAATGGCTTTTGACATGATAAATGGTCAACCCTGGGCTATTGATGAGCTTCAAAACAGCCTTAGGGGTGGCTCCTATGGTTTGCAATTATTAGCCAAGAGAATAATAAGGTGCTGAGCTAAAAGTTGCAGGCATGAGAAGAGAAAAAAAGGGCTTACGCACGTTCACTACCACCAAGTTGATTGATAGCTTCGACAAATACTTCATGAAGTTCTGGTGTCCAACGCATTCGTTGCTTCGATGCCACTGAACTAGCCGGTGAGATTTTGGCATTAAACTGCTCCATTGATGGATCCACCTGATGCTGATTATTGACTACTATCTCTTGCTTCGCTATATCAGAAGACAGTATTGGTATCTGTAAAAACATCATGAGAGCCTCTCCTAATAAATATTTTGAAGCCAATAATTGGATAAAAGAATAAGTCAGACATTCATATATAGCTGCGATAACGAACCTTTGAATCTTGATCGAGGACATTAGGATCACCTAGAAGTTCCGACCAATTTGGTTCTAGGCCATCATCAACAGAGATCAGCTGATTCGCCCAGTCTGGCCATTCGCTTTTTGAATAGAGTTCCTCGGATGAGACCATAGCTCTGCTGCTCTCTGCTTGTGGTTCCGGAACAGGAAATTCAAAGAACCCCTGGCCCTGGAGATTGTCTGAAGACCAGCTCATATCTTTCTGCTCTCGAGGTTGATTAATCACAGGCAAGGATTGGGTTTCTTCCACAGAGTATTCCTGTCTCTGTCCTTCTCCAGAGGCATGAGAGGAAGTCCTTTCATGTGCTGAAACATACATACCATTGCAGAATCCAGAGGAACTGCCACCAGAGACCAGAGGAAACACTTGACAGGGTAGGGGGTTATTCATCAGTTCTTGTCCTGATGAAACCCACAAAGAATTAGAAAATTTATGATGGTATCTCTCATCTAGATTTGTATGAAGAAGAGGAAAATACGAACAATAGTAAGTGTCATAGAACAAGATATTAGCTTAGCAAGGAATTGAGACTCACTACCAGTAAGTTATATACAGAAAATGACTCTAGAGGACATGAACAGTTGGAGAAATTCCATAATTGATATCCTATCGTTTCTTCCTTTCAGAAAACCCTCCCTTAGCTTTCTTTCACTTATTCTGCAATTTTCCCCCCTAAACTTCAACAAATGCTACAAGAGGAAACGAACAAGAAGAAATTCTTTTATTCTTATCCAAAATGAAACTTGTTTCATCCATGAAGCAAGAGAAGCTATCATGGAGATGACAGATGCATCAAAAATCGAAATAGAAAGGGACCACAAATAAGATATGGAATCAAATGCAACTGGGAATGAAATTCACACGCATTTTTTGGGAAAAAAGCAATATAGCTTTTGATAAACCACAGGGACGTGAAAGGAAGAGAGTCACCATGAGAACATTATCAAATTGAAACCTCAACATCCCCATCAAGAAAGGAGAACGAACCAACCAAATCGAAGAAAAATTCGGTAACAAAATGACTTGACCATTGATTAAAACGATCCTTAGATCATAACAAGTCAGCATCTCATGATTGAACTTTCTAATCCCTCCTGCTTTTTTGCTAGAAAGTTTTCTCAAAAAAAAACAGAACAAAATTTATAGAGAATCAAATCCACATCAACAAGAGACAATAATAATTGGACAGAATCAGCAAAAGCTATTCACTTTAATTTTAGCTCAATTTCAATTAACAGATCAAACGTACATTTAGTGTGTGTTTATTGTTTTTACCCAATCATAAGGAAAAAACCAATCCAATAATCAGCTATATAAATGCCGACAAGTGCGTAAATGGATTGTGGATCCTCGCCACACAGGGAATGAAGAAGAAAGTAAAAGACAGAGAATCTTACACGACCCAGCACTAAGCAGCAACACAGAATCCAATACCGAATCAAAAACCAAAAGAGCTTTAAATGAATGATTGAATTTTTTTTGTCTTTTTTAGTATTTGTCTTCTCGATTCCCCAAAAAAACACTCTTTCTCTCCTAAAACCATGAGAAGACGAAGTTTGGAGTTACTATTTGTCTTCTCCTTTTGGGGGTCTATATAAAATCCCCAGCTCTTTGGTTTGTTACTGGCCGTTGGATTCATGTAGAGCACGGTAAATGAATGTTCCTTGCCGTAGAGAAACGTGTTATAAATATGTACCTGGTGGGGTCCATCTGATGTTTGTTTCTATTTTGATTGGTCGAATGTTTTTTTCTTTCGGAGAAAATTGATGATTGGTCGAATGTTGATCGGTGCTTACTACGTCAAGCACAACAAATTAATAATTTCAGACATTTTTTAAGTGTTTGACCTAATTCACTAGTTTTCAGTTTTATAGGTCTTATTATTCACTTAAAATTTATTTATCAATGAAACAGTAAAAGTGATAAAAAAAAAAAAAAAATTTAAGAAAATTTCTTAAACCAATTACCAATCATTGCTAGTCAAAAAAAATTATGCTACATAAATTAGGCGTTAAATTGTAAAACAAAGAAAATTAAGAAAATTCGCATTTTTACATTCAGCGAGAAAAGAGAAGAATACACAGAATGTAATCAAATAAAGTTATCGCATCGCATTGGGATTCTTCAGCTGGTCAATTACATTTGAGCATTTCTTTTGGGCCGAATCACATTACGTACGGAATCTTTGCTTTAACTCCGAAAAAGGAAAAAAAAAAAACAGAATTCAGAAGAACCGAAATGTATAATATCAAAGCCCGAATTCACCGTGGATAGCTTTACGCAGAATTTGTCAAATTTATTATGTTCTCTGATTTCTGCTTCTCACTTTTGATTTGCTCTGAGCCTCTGATCATATTTATAATCGCAGAAGCTCAAACCAGCACAAGCATAGAATTAGCCGAGCTAAACCAGCGAGCAGGGAACCACTCCACATATACGGACTGTACATAGATATTACTCTCACACTGGCGAATTAAAAAGTTGAACCAAATCATAAGAGAACGATAGGCTGAAACACTAATTTGTCTGGCACGAGAAACGGAGTTCTTAATGCATAACAAAAGTCTAAGACAAAAACAAAACATCCTCAATAGATAAAGTGCAAAACGTTTTAACACAAAAAAAGATCTCAAGTTTGCTTAAACGATGGCGTTTGCAGCACTAGCGATCCTTGGCCACAGGTCGGCACACTCCTTTCCGATTGGTCCGGTGATTGCAGATCCTAATTACATTAGACAAAAACAAGAGACTCATCAGCTACGAAGGAAACATGATAATTTCAAATCATATAAACATTTCTGTGTGATGAATTTTTTACCTTTCATTTCACCCTTGGGATTGACAATGACACCAGCATTATCTGCAAAATCACAATATTTTATAAGACATTCACACTCTTCAAAGATACCAATTTTAGATGAAAGCGTATAGAGATAATATATATCAATGCTTACCTTCAAAATACATGAAGACACCATCCTTTCGGCGCCATGGCTTCCTCTGCCTAACAATGACAGCCGGCAGAACCTTCTTACGGAGATCAGGCTTTCCCTTCTTGACGGTAGCCATAACCATATCACCAACACAAGCAGATGGCAGACGGTTAAGACGACCCTTGATTCCTTTAACCGAAATGATGTAAAGGTTCTTGGCTCCGGTGTTGTCAGCACAGTTCACAGTGGCTGCCACTGGGAGACCCAGCGACATCCTGAACTTGTTACCAGAGGTACCTCCTCTTCCTATAAGCATTTAACCGATAGATAGATGAGTAAGACTATAAATCAACCCCAAGTTAAGATTCATGTCAGAGTTATATTCATAATCATTTTCCGGGAGTCATTGTAATTAGTAGCAAATAGGAAGAACAATCACTGAAACACACATACTCAGCTATCTAAAAATGACTAAGGATCATTTTTTCGGTAAATGAAAAAAACAACAGGTAAAAACGCATACTAGACCCATGAATCAATCCAAGTACAGCTCAAAAGGTTAAGATATCGGCGTAAGAGTTCATGATCTAGAACATAAGAGAAACAAAATAAGGATCCTCGCAACTAATCACAATCAGGTTAAAACAGGTTAGTGGAAACGCATATTCAGCTCCGTACACGACAATCAATCATATTACTTACTGAATCTCACAAGTATAGAGAATTGAAGGTGATGGCTTTCTAGGGAAAACAAAAAAAACGAAGAAAACAAGCGGCGATAAACACTAGATCTTCAATACGCGATGTACGAATACTCGGGCATAAAGTACAACAAGCGAACATAAGAATAAAATATCACAACATACTGATGACGACAGAAGAGCTGGAAAGGGATTCTCACCTCGCTTCGACATGGTTGCAGAGTAGCAGCTCTCCTTAGGAAGAGTTTCGATGGCGGTGAAGAGAGAATTTATATATGGTTATACTAGGGTTTTCTAAAACTATTGTGTGCTGACTTGGATTTGATACTATGGGCCGCAAAAGCTTACCAAAAAGCCCAATAATGTAATACAATTATCTAAGACAACTGAAATTCTCTTTTTCTTTTCTCAGTATCTTTTTTTTTTTTTTGGTCGTAAGTCACAAAATCAATCGTACTGTAAATTATAAATTTTGAAGTAAAAATATATAGCTACTATTTAATTCCCCGACTATTTGCGATTGATATTATTTTAAAAATAATAATTTAATTCTTCGAGTTTTGCAATTTTGTAGATTAATTTTTTAATAGCAAATTAATTCTTCAAATTTAGGTTGATTTCGCAAAATTGGACTCATAAAAAATCAAAGTTAACGTCTCCATTTTTTTAGCTAACGTTGATTTTTTCATACCTAAATTTATAAAGTCAATGAGCATTTTGCCTAGACTATATAATACATGATTACTAAAATTTCACAATCTCTGCTGAATTTTTTTTTTTGTTCGGATTGAATAAAGTTAGTTTATCTTGAAGAAACACCTCTAGTAAACCGTGTATCACTGAGTCAATGTATATAAATAACCATGAGCGAAAATGAACAAAATTTACAATAAGGTAAAATCAAGACGGGTTCCAGGCGCAATGACTGATGGCGAGCTCTTTGCGGTTGATGAAGAGCAAACTACGGCAACAAACGGTGCAGAGAACGATGGCTTTGAAGACGTGTTAACGCCTGAG
>PKMM01017261.1:268845-293274 GCA_002933915.1 Eutrema heterophyllum | reverse complement strand
TTTCGAGAATCGACCTGTAGTCCGTAAGCTATGTCCTTCGAGAATAAGCATCAGAGCAGCAAAGAATTCATCCTCGTAGTCTAAGATTTTATGGAGGAACGATCGTCTCAAAGCAAAAACCTAAAAATCACGAACAGAAAACCCTAAGAATCACACCGATATATACCGGATTTTAATCCTAATAGACTATGGCATTTTAGGGTTTCCAAATTACGCCGAGGGAATATGTGAGAGCGGCGCGAAGGCTAGCCGGAAGTTGCTGAGCCGCAGCCATCTCAAAGAAGGTAGGGCGTGTGCCTTCACCTCCCACCTGAAACAGCATCTTCTTCACAATTTGGAAACCCAGAGGAAAAATTATTACCAAATTGTAGAATCAGAACCAGACAGGAACTACTTAACACCGTTCTTCACAAGTAATAGCGGAGATTATGATGATGAGGGTGTGGGCACTGTCACGAACAACGTTGCAGAGTATCGAGCTCTGATTCTTGGTATGAAGTGTGCTCTTGAGAAAGGGTTTAGAAATGTGCGCGTCCAAGGAGATTCAATGCTTGTCTGTATGCAGGTGAATATAGACTTCACCGTATCTTCTTTTTTGGTTCGTTGCAATCATTTGTGTTAGTATCTAAACTGTTTGGCAACAGGTTCAAGATGCATGGAAAACCAAACACCCGAAAATGACTGAGCTTTGTAAACAGGCGAATGAGCTTAAGAGGCAGTTTAAATCATTCCATATTCAACACATTGACAGGGTAAGCCACCAAACCCTTTTGGTTTAGCTGCTCAGTAGTTAGATGTCCGATCATGTTGATTTTTTGTTTTTATAGAGTTTTACAGTGAATTTGAACCGAATTAATTGATGACAATTAATTGTTTAGCTGTCTGGTTTGTAGGAATTCAATTCTGATGCTGATACTCAAGCTAACCATGCGATCCATCTCGCAGGTGAGTTAGTTTGTGATCTTAAAAGGAATATGGATTTTTATTTTTAAAGCTAACAAGGTTTTGTGTTTTTTTTTCTTCTTGTTCTTTACTTAATGCGTATACAGTGGGTCAAACGAAAGAGATTGCAGGCGGCTAGAAGAAGAGATTACTATAGACATACAAATAGTAATATTCCTGTTTTCTTGTTTCTGGGATCGTGTCTTTATAACATGGTAATTGTTGCTATAAACATGAACATGTTCTTCTCTCTCTCTTGCTCTGTCCCCAGCCTTTTGGATTCCTAAGAACATGTCTATGTTTCTCTTTCTCTTACATTCTGTTCAATAATTTTCCAAATGATAATGTTTTTTTAAAAATATTAATGTTTCCTTGTTATGTCCTCTCATTTATTCAAAGCCGACACACTACACATGTAAGGGTAAAGTAGTAATTATGTGAAATTGTTGAAACCAAACCGAAATTCAAGCACACATGGATTTGTAGTGAGCTAGAAGACAAGGACAAAGGAAGTTGAAGCGAACGAATTTGAACACAAATGAAACTATTATCTTAATTCTACCTACAATTCCACGCTTTTTTAATCCTAAATGATCTTTCTATAAAAGAAGTTGTGTGGCCACAAATTTGTTTTGTATGAAGAAAACAAGGAAGCCAATTATGGATAATGACAAACATGGAACAAGATATTCACAAGATTGCTCCCTCATGCATAGGTTCAAGTGCCTATGGAAACAGTAGTATACATCGATCATCCAAAGTCGAAAAAACTTCTCTTACTCTTGGAACAAACCACGTGCCTTTCTTCTCAGCAACATTGATATTGTTGTTATATCGTAATTTGATTACATTTTTCTTTGAACATCTAGTTCAAAACATTTTTTGTTTGTTTATTTTACTAATTAATACGATATTAGTTGAATATGAAGATGAACATGTTATGCTCTCTCTCTTTTCCTCTATCCCCAACCTGTCAGTCATTTGTTCTCAAAGTTAAATTACCAAAAATACATCAATGTTAAATAGATTTTCCAA
This sequence comes from Eutrema heterophyllum, assembly GCA_002933915.1. NCBI lineage: Eukaryota > Viridiplantae > Streptophyta > Magnoliopsida > Brassicales > Brassicaceae > Eutrema > Eutrema heterophyllum. The sequence continues at coordinate 291,297 of PKMM01017261.1, read as the reverse complement.
TCAAATAGATTTATCCACCATGTTGGACCCGAAATCCGCCATCAGTTCCACCAGCTGATAGGTTACAAAAGTTTTAGTGGAAATTACAAACGAAGTGTGGAATGTGTGCTTCAAGCTGGGAGCAATGCAAGATCTGTTGGATCCAAAATTGATCTGATAGGTTACAACGGTTCAGTTTGGGAGATTACCCTTGTGACTCTAAACAAGGGTAGAAAGACTAGAAAATTGGGTTTTGGCGTGGGTTGGAAGAGATTCACAGTAGACAACCAAATAAAAGTGGGTGAAATCACTTTTGAGTCCTCAGAAGCAGGCTCCGTTTGCTCCCACAGGCTCAGGAGATTGCCAGACCAGCTTAATTACAAATATACCCACTCGTATTTCTCTTTCACTTTGTTACGGAGTGACGACCATAATAATTTCATAAAAATTATAATGTCCTCTAACGAGAGTATTTTATTTATATATTTTTCTTTTTTAGTGGTTTTAGAGTATTTATTTTTTGACATGTAAAACTATATTAATAAAATAGTTTAGTTAACCAAATTGAATGAATCGAATTTATAAAACTAAAATCACAAGAATATAATCTAGCACGATATGCTTGACAATATGGTTTTACATTCAAAATACGAGTACAACGTTATCTTTACTAGTTCTATGTTTACAAAATGGTTGATGGAATTCAGGCACTTGGGGAGTAGTTTACCTCTTTTAGTTCTGAAGAAGGCAATTTCGTGAACTAATCAACTCGTAAAACAGTTTCACAGTGTGAGGATCTCAAGCAGAAGTACATCGAAGAGCAAGCAAAGCGGAAGGAGCTATATAACTATATTCAGGACACTAAAGGCAATGAACTTTTTTTTTAACTTTTCCTGATGTTTGCCTTAGCTTATTGGCATCTCACTTTAAACTTATAGAGATTACTGACAGCATCCCTTATATCAATATTAGGGTCTTTTGTCGTTGCCGCCCTTTAAATAAGGAGGAGACGTTAACTAGGTGTGCCACAACTGTTGACTTTGATGGAGCAAAAGATTGAAAGCTTGGTGTCATTACATGAAATAATTCTAAGAAAAGTTTCAAGTTTGACATAGTTTATACACCAAAAGATGGTCAAGGTAGTGTGATATGTCATGGTAAAGTAGGATCATTAAGTATACATAACATTGATTACTAACGAAGTTTCTTCTTGATCTTGCAGTTGATGTCTTTGCGGATGCTTCTCCTATGGTTGTTTCAGTTCTAGATGGCTACATTGTGTGTTTCTTTGCATACGAGCAAATAGGAACATGAAATACGTTTACAATGGAAGGTACTCCACAGAACAGGGGTGTCAATTATAGAACCGTCGAGCAATTATTTGACGTTGCTAGAGAAAGGAGAGAGACAATTTCATATAATATATCGGTTAGTGTCCTTGAGGTCTACAGTGAATAGATAAAAGACTTGTTGGCAACCTCACCATCAAAGAAGTAAGAAACTCTACTTCAATCAAATCTTAAAACACATAGGGATTGAAATAGGAATTTTTTGCAGAGCTTGATCTCAATCTTTCTGAATTTTGCTACTAAAGTTGGAATAAAACAATCCTCTGAGGGATCCCATCATGTTCCTGGGTTAGTAGAAGTTTTAGTGGAAACTACAAACGAAGTGTGGAATGTGCTTCAAGCTGGGAGCAATGCAAGATCTGTCGGATCCAATAATGTGAATGAACATAGTAGCCTTCACTACATTTGACAAACTAGATGATCAAATAACATTTGGGCTCATTTCACACGTCTAAATTACTGTTAGAACTCGGTGATATAATCACATTTGAGTCTGTGCATATCATGTGCATATCAGTTGGATTTTGTCATATATTTTAAAGTTTATAATTATTAAAAAATTACTTTTATCTAACATGGTACGCGCACTGTCGGCCCTACTAATTTGGTGGCTTAAAGCAAATTTGTCAAATGTGGCAAAAAATTTCATTATATAGGTTATAATAAAAAAAATTATTACCAAAGTAGAATCGAACCTTGACACTCTACTAGTGATATAGAACAAGAAACCACTGCACCAACAAAAAAATTTCTAATAATGTAGCCCTTTAAATTATGTTATTAAGATTTTATCAATGCTGTCTGTTTTCAGGTTGAAGATAAGAAAAAGAAAAAAAAAGTGTGTATTTGTCTAAGTTCTTGTGAAGTGGTCCTTGTCTTTTTTTAATTATAGTCCTAATTAGGGAAATTTACATTAATAAATGATGTAGCTCAATTTGGCGGATTTGTCAAAGGGAAAAGGTAAGAAACAAATTGGGAAAATGGAAACTGAAAACGCAGAAGTTAGGTGTCCAAATCCAAAACCATCGTTAAATTTCCCTAATTAACATTACTTCGAAATCTGTGCATTTTATATAATTTTTCCACCATCCTTATATATACATTCTGAAATGCAATATCAAGTCACGTCATCAGTCTAACTCCAAAGCATTGCTATCCACAAAAACAAACAAACCCAACACACAAATCCCACAATATGATCCCTTACCCAACCATTGAAGATGCGTCCGTAGCGTTAGGACGAAACCTGACTTGGTTCGAGACGGTTTGGTTCGATTACTCAGCCACCAAATCCGATTTCTATGTGTATTGCCACACCATTTGTTACTGTTCCTCGTCTTTTCCCTCGCTCCTCTCCCTTTTGTGTTTGTGGAATTGACCGGTTGGTTCGATCGGTTTAAGATTCAGCCGAAGGTGAAGTATTCGTTATCTGAAATGTTCCGATGTTATAAACATGTCATGAAGCTGTTCCTTCTCGTGGTCGGCACATTGCAACTCGTTTCTTATCCTTCGATCCAGGTTTAGTTATTAAATATTTGTTTTTGTTTTTTCCTCTGGGTTTATTCTTTTTTTAAAAGGCCAGCCTTTAGTATATATTCACCTATTTTAATTGTTAGTTTTGCAACATATATTTGTGAGTGTTACAAATTTTTGTTGCTGATTTTTTGGGGTCATTTAAATCAATTTCCCTTTTAATTAAATGTTATTTGCATACTGTAAATTCAAACACAAAAGCTTGTAATATTGATTGGGGATGTGTCTCGTGATGGATTCGATGACCCAATTTGCAAGACAACAGGATCCAGTAGCTGGTGTAATCATCTATCAAGAAGTTAGCTGTTCTCACAAATCATTATTTTTGTCATATTTTTGAAATGTACTTTAAGGAATAGTATGTGATTAGATGTGTTTTAATTGCAGATGGTTGGAATTAGAAGTGGATTGCCATTACCATCGTTAATGGAGATAGTAGCACAACTAGTGGTTTATTTCTTGATAGAAGATTACACAAACTACTGGATCCATAAATTGTTGGATTGGGATTCCGACATTTCTTGGACCGGCGGTTGCACCTGGCTACATTATGACCTTTTTGGCTGTGGATAAGTTAAGAGGATTTATATATGGTTATGCTAGGGTTTTCTAGAACTATTGTGTGCTGACTTGGATTTGATACTATGGGCCGCAAAAGCTTACCAAAAAGCCCAATAATGCAATACAATTATCTAAGACAACTGAAATTCTCTTTTTCTTTTCTCAGTATCTTTTTTTTTTTTTTGGTCGTAAGTCACAAAATCAATCGTACGGTAAATTATAAATTTTGAAGTAAAAATATATAGCTATTATTTAATTTCCTCAATTAATATTATTTTGGAAATAATAATTTAATTCCTCAAGTTTTGTAATTTTGCAGATTAATTTTTCAATGGCAAATTAATTCCTCAAATTTACGTTGATTTCGCAAAATTGGATTCATAAAAAGTCAAAATTAACGTCTTCATTTTTTTAGTTAACGTTGACTTTTCTCATATCTAAATTTATAAAATCAACGTTAACTTGAGGATTTAAATTGCGCAGGGAAATAAATCTGTCAATTACAAATAATTGGGGAATTAAATGAGTATTTTGCCTAGACTATATAATACATGATTACTAAAATTTCACAATCTCTGCTGAGTTTTTTTTTTTGTTCGGATTGAATAAAGTTAGTTTATCTTGAAGAAACACCTCTAGTAAACCGTGTATCACTGAGTCAATGTATATAAATAACCATGAGCGAAAATGAACAAAATTTACAATAAGGTAAAAGAAACGAGTGAACGAAAGTCTAACAATAAAAAAGCTTAAACAAAAAAGATGTGAAGCCGGGTTTTCCCTCTTGTGGTCTCTGAATTTAAGAGAGTTTCAAGCTTCTTAACGCAGAAGAGAGGAGGTTGAGTTTGGCTGGAGCTTTCTGCTTGTACTCTTTCTCCAACGCAGTTGCAGCCAGAGTCTGAAGCTCTGGTGCAGCCATGTCCTTGTCCTCTTTGTTCCTGCCTCTTGAGAGCTGTGCGATTGCTGATCCACACTGGTTTCAGAAAGATGAATCAGTTCAATTTATGCTACATGCAAACCAAAGTGGATTAAACCGGTGGGAGGAATAAAGCAGATCTTACTAAGCATATTCCGAGAAGGGCTCTGGTGCTTTTACCACCTGTTAAGTCTATGGTTGCTGCATAGTACTTTCTTGCTGCGATGAGGTTTTCAAGTCCACCAATTGTGTAGAGAAACCTGATTACGAAAATTTAGATGTTCATTGTTCAAATTTAAAACTNTAGTTCTATGTTTACAAAATGGTTGATGGAGTTCAGGCACTTGGGGAGTAGTTTACCTCTTTTAGTTCTGAAGAAGGCAATTTCGTGAACTAATCAACTCGTAAAACAGTTTCACAGTGTGAGGATCTCAAGCACTGTGAAACTGTTTGGAACTTTTTTATTTTTTGGAACTTTTTTACTTTTTTTATTTTTTTACTTGAATTAATTTCATCATATTTTCTTGTTTATATTAAAAAAAAAACCCAAAAGATAAGTATAACATTTTTCTTTGGCGACTAGGGTTTTTCCTGCTTTTTTTCTCTATAAATAGAGTTTTTTTTTTTTTTTATTAACACTGAGGTATCCGAGGCCCGAGAGCACCCGACTAATCTCTGGCCTGGTGGGGCGTGAAACCATCCAGTTACACCCCACGTGGCCAAACATTAATGTGATAATTCCGCACATGGGGAATCGAACCCTGGACCAGCAGGTCGACACTCAACCGAGTGGGAACCACCCCACTACAACCACATGGTTTATAAAATAGAGTATTAAACACTCTTTATTTGTTTGTAGTCTCTCTTTGATTCCAACAAAGTTTCGATTTTGGGGGAAAACTCATGAACATGGGCGTAAGCAAGAAGAAACTTAGCTGGTCGGAGCTTTGTCCGGATTTGCTGCGATGTGTTTTCGAACGTCTTAGTTTTACAGACCTAATTCGAGCTAAATCAGTTTGTTCGTCGTGGCACTCAGCTTCGAGAGGCTACCTCCCTAAACGAAATCAGATTCCATGGCTGATTCTCTTCCCTGGCAATAGCAGCAAAGAAAACAACAGTAGTTGCTTGTTCTTCGTTCCCGAGGATAAAGACAAAGTCTACAAAAACAGAGATCTTGGTGTTGACTTTGTCCAGAGTCGTTGTCTTGCTACTTACGGTAGCTGGCTCTTGATGATGGACCATCTGTGGAATCTCAACATTCTGAATCCCTTAACCGGTGAGAGGATTGACTTACCCCTTACAGAGTCTGTAGTGCCTGAAAACTATAGACCAAAGTTGAAATCTAGCGTAGCTTGTCTCTGGATAGACGAGAAAACCAAAGATTACCTAGTTGTCTGGGCGATGACGACCCGGTTTCTGTTCTTTACTAAGAAAGGGAGTAACATGTGGCGACGGATTTCCTCTAGTTACGTGGGATGGGCCACATCGTATGAACAGATGGTCTACAATCACAAGGCTCAAAAGCTCTACGTCTATAGTCGTGATCATGCTGTCAAGATCTGGTGTTTCTGTGAAGATGAACCACAAGAAGTTTTTGAAGCAGAGTATTGTTGCCCTATTGGCTTCAGTCACTTAGATTTCCTCCCTGACTTATGGCAAAAAAAGGCGTTACATTGGAGAAAAGAAAATGATTTATTTTTTGAAGAGTACGTTAACGGTTGGATAAACATTGCAATCACGGTACCGGGACAAGTCCTCAAGGTAGCTAGTGTAGAGCAACGCTCCAAAAGATGGCTTTTTCGCATTGACAAGATAAGTGATGTGACCAAAATTTGGGAACAAAACGATTCTTTGGGCGATGAAGCATTGATATTCGACATGGGTATCACTGTCGTCGTCAAAGGCATCCCAGGGATCAAAAGAAACTCAATCTATTTCAGTGGCGTCGGTTATGGCGATCAAACACATTTTTGTCTTTGATCTCACCACCCAAAACATCCAACGTCTGCCACAGTGTGTTTTCTCTCCCATTAACTTCTCTGATGCTCGATGGTTCTTTCCCGGTTTAAGCGATTAATCTACTTGGTAAAAACCTTTTCCTCTACTCAGTCTCCTCTATTTTATGCAAGTTTGTGTGGCTACAATAGGCTTCCATATTTCGAGATTGATCTCATGATGTCTCTCTGTAAAGAACATCTGGTAAAGCTACTTCTTTTTTTGTTTCTTTTCTCCTGGTTAATATTAATCAAAAACAGTAAAAAACTTTACAGAGGAGGGTTTGAGAAGGAGTTGCAGGGCAGAGGAAAATTATGAAGAGATAAGAAGAACATGAGGGAGGCAAAAAGAAGTTAATGCAATTGGTTTGGTAAAGCTAGTTTAGGTTAATGAAACCGATTTTGGCTATAAGCAAGTCTAAATTTTAAGAAGTTAATGCAATCGATGTAGGCTATAAGTAAGTCTTTAAGAATTGATGTTTTTTTTTATCAAAAAGAAAGATGACATATATATTGAATGTTTGAAGATTTTGCTTCCAGTTACGTAAGAATGAAAGGGGAAGTAGACAAGTTTTTCATGGAAAAACTAAGTGTCAGAAACCCAAAACTGAAAAAGTAAAAAATGTCTTGAAACAATTTAGTTGATAGACATTATTACGAAAGTATATGGTAACCGAATTGAAGCGCAAGTTTTTTTTTTTTTTTTTTTTGAACCTTAGCGCAAGTTGAACCCTAGATCAGTAAATTCTAAGCTCAGCAGCCTAGACAGAAGAAGAGAGATGATGTTTACTGGTCATGTGTGTTCAGTTTCAGGTTATGACCATATACCAAAGGACATAATGATATGACGTACCCTTGGTCTGAGTTCTGGATTTTTCCGGAGCATGCTCTTAACCAGACACCGGCTGAAGAAAGCAATTGCCTGGATCGGTAAATTCTAATAGATCTCACATTGAGACAAACAAGATCCTATAGGTTTACAAGGCAGCAGAATATTGCACCGAAAGTGGAGGAACGATTGATCTGTTAATCCTGTTTATTAGTCCTTGCGTTTCAGACGCCAACAACAATCAGAAACTTCTGATGAACATAACCCGAAGGAACGTAAATGTAAGTGTCAGAGCTTACAAACGCTTTGAATGCAAGCTCCATATATAGCTGTCATCTCATACATACAACATCCTGAAGAAAAGAAGTCAAAGATTCAGATGGATTTTCTGTAAGGAATAAATTCGAACCCTATTGTGTGGTTTTATAGTTACGTGTTTTCTTTCGGGATTGCTATTCTTTAACGGATGAAATTATCTTCATCATTAAGTTTACTTAGTTATTAAGTTAAGAGAAAACTTGGTGAGGAAGCTAATTAGTAAAATTTGTTGAGCAAGTTTATAAGTAAACTTGGTTATGAAATTTTCAATCTCTATTTTGATGGACGGTTGAAATTAAAACTTAGCTATTAAGTTGAAAGAAAACTTTGTGAGGAAGTTTGGTCCTCTCTCCTCCTATAAATAGATGTCTTCACTCCATCACAAAGACATCATAAAAGATCATAAAGAAACAACACATAAAAGAAAAAAGTGAAAAGAAAAAGTGAGAGGAAAGGAGAGAAAAACCATACTTCACGTCTAAAGATCGGTCTTTCGTCTTCGGTTCAAGAAATCACTCAAGAAGATCTCTCCGTTACAATGAATGGAGGTACCCTTATTAATCTTCTATGATTCTATTATGTGATTGATCTTGATGTTCAAAAGATCTTAGGGTTCATGTAAATTATGCTTACATGTAGTATCAGAGCAGAGTTATGAACATCTTTTTAATCCATTTAGAGTAATAGATCTATGATTTGAATTACTGAAAATTGAAACTACGAATTAAGCTGTTTGTATATTTAAATATGTGTTTAATTTCTGTTTCGTACATAATTTGTGCGTTTGTAAGCTAGAAAACAATATACACCGTATTTCGTCCATAATCTGTACGAATAATGATTTGTTCTTCTATGCGAAATTAATGAAGTTTAAAAGTTTTGTCAACTTTTTCAAAAGTCGCACAGGTTTCGTCAGAGTTTTCTATTCCATTATATTTCGTCGTAATCAACCAGGCTTCATGTTGACCAATACTGCTGAACACAGAAACGGTTCGGTACTGTTCAAAGTACGAAGTCGAGAAGCTAGTAATATCGTCTCTACAAGCAATGGCTGGCTTCGAGTAATTGACGGGACACAAATTGATCGATGCTTATTGGGTCAACACCCACTACTGATATTAAAGACTGTGTTTGATGGGATTGATAATAATGTTAATTATATAATGAGTGGGTTAGATTAGGTAAAGATGACTGGCTCTGCTTTTATATGTATCTCTTGTACGATACTTTGAAAAACATAAGAAATCCTTTCACCTTTTCTAAGGTTATCAGGTTAATTTCGATCTTGGGCGTCGCTTTTCTCTGTTCGATCTCTACTTCTCTTCACCTTTTTTTTCTTGACCTTGTTTCATCGATTAAACGTTTTCTGATTTTCAATGGCAAGTGATGATGCACCTCTAGTCACGACCCGTGTGGACAGAACACGTCGCACCATCTCACCTTATGACCTCACTTCCGGTGATAATCCAGGGACGTTGATCTCCAAACCGTTGCTGACTGGACCTAACTACGATGAATGGTCTTCAAGTATGCGTTTAGCGCTATGGGCGAGAAAGAAATTCGGTTTTGCTGATGGTTCTATCCATGAACCAGCTGAAGATTCAAAGGATTATGAGGATTGGCACGCTAACAACGCACTCGTGGTGTCTTGGATCAAATTGACAATAGATCCAGAACTTCTGATATCTCATCACGATGATGCTCATAGCCTTTGGACACACATAAAAACAAGGTTTGCGATGAAGAACGGACAGCGTGTTCAGCGATTGAAAGCAGAACTCGCTAACTGTCGTCAAAAGGGGCTGCCAATCTCGTCATACTATGGCAAGCTCACAAAAATCTGGACTAGTTTGGCTGACTACCAAAAAGCCAAAACAATGGAGGAAGTCAAAAAGGAACGACAAGAAGATCGTTTGCAACAGTTTCTAATGGGTCTAGATGAGACTTTATATGTGACTGTTAAGTCAAACTTGCTTTCTAGAGTCCCACTATCAACTCTTGATGAAGCATACAATACATTGACTCAAGATGAAGAGTCCAAATTGAATGGACGAATCAATGAAGAAAGGAACGAGGGTGTAAGTTTTGCAAGCTGCACCAAAACCTCGTGGATCCTTCGAAAACATAATGGTACGAACAGTTTGTACAACTTGTGGAAGACAGGGACATCTCGCCGAAAGCTGTTTTCGGAACATTGGATATCCACCTTGGTGGGAAGAAAAGAATAAAGGGAAACCATCACAAAAAGGGAACAAAGCATATGCACCAGCACGAGCTCATCATGTTGTAACGTCTGGTGGGAGTTCTGGTTCAAGCACTTCTGCAAATGTTGTGCTCTCGGATACAGATCGGAACTGGATCAGTGGACTCAATGACCAACAATGGAAGACATTGGTCAACCTGCTGAATGAACGAAACACCAACACCACTTCTGTTGATCGTTTGACGGGTACGTTTTTTTCTTGAATCCTGGATACTTGACACAGGTGCATCAAACCACATGACGGGAAACAACGAATTTCTTGTGGCTATGTCTGATATGGATCCAGTTATGATTAAGCTTCCGGATGGTCGATACACAATTTCTTGAAAANTCAATGAAGAAAGGAACGAGGGTGTAAGTTTTGCAAGTTGCACCAAAACCTCGTGGATCCTTCGAAAACATAATGGTATGAACAGTTTGTACAACTTGTGGAAGACAAGGACATCTCGCCGAAAGCTGTTTTCGGAACATTGGATATCCACCTTGGTGGGAAGAAAAGAATAAAGGGAAACCATCACAAAAAGGGAACAAAGCATATGCACCAGCACGAGCTCATCATGTTGTAACGTCTGGTGGGAGTTCTGGTTCAAGCACTTCTGCAAATGTTGTGCTCTCGGATACAGATCGGAACTGGATCAGTGGACTCAATGACCAACAATGGAAGACATTGGTCAACCTACTGAATGAACGAAACACCAACACCACTTTTGTTGATCGTTTGACGGGTACGTTTTTTTCTTGAATCCTGGATACTTGACACAGGTGCATCAAACCACATGACGGGAAACAGCGAATTTCTTGTGGCTATGTCTGATATGGATCCAGTTATGATTAAGCTTCCGGATGGTCGATACACAATTTCTCGAAAACAGGGATGCGTTCGATTAGGCTCATCTCTTCGTTTTCGCAATGTTTTTTTGTGGATGGATTGAAATGTAACTTGATTTCAGTATCTCAGATGAATAGAGACAGTGGCAGCATGTGTCAAATCACTGATAAACTTTGCGTTATCTAGGACCGCATCACACAAGAGCTTATTTGAGCGGGTGAAGAACGTAATGGACTTTACTTTCTCAGAGGTGTGGAGATCGCTGCGGTGGTGGAAAGCTCAGATTCTCAATCTACAGCTGTGTGGCATCGTCGTTTGGGTCATCCTGCGTCTAAAGCGATGAAGATGTTGAATAATTTTGGTCTTGGTAGTAGTTGTGCTTTCGATAATAAAACGTGTGAAGTTTGTATCTGCGCTAAACAATCCCGAGAGTCTTTTCCATTGAGCAGTAATAAAACAACAACCGTTTTTGAGATGATTCACTGTGACGTATGGGGACCATATCGCACCACTGCGATTTGTGGCTCTCGTTATTTTCTCACGATCCTTGATGATTTTTCTCGAGTCGTATGGATTTATTTGCTCCCTTCGAAACAAGAAGCACTAGCACACTTGAAAAAATTTCTTGTCTTGGTTAAATGGTAATTTCATCAGCAAGTTAAGATCATTCGTAGTGACAATGGTTCTGAATTCCTTTGTCTTACCGCTTTTTCAGACAAAATGGAATCATACATGAGACGTCTTGTGTTGGCACTCCACATCAAAATGGTCGTCTCGAACGCAAGCATCGTCACAATTTAAACATGGCCCGAGCCATTCGATTTCAAGCAAACCTACCAGTTCAGTTTTGGAGTTATTGTGCTCTCGCTGCGGGATACTTGATAAACCGAACACCAACTCAGATTTTTCACGGCAAAACTCCTTTTGAATTGATCTACAATCGTCATGCTCCAATGGATCATCTCCGTGTGTTCGGGTGTCTTTGCTATGTTCATAATCAGAAACATGGTGGCGACAAGTTTGCAAGTAGGAGCCATCGTTCGGTTTTTATTGGCTATCTGTTTGGAAAGAAGGGATGGAGAGTTTATAATCTTGAAACTGGGATTATTTATGTGTCTCGCGATGTCATTTTCTGTGAGTCAGATTTTCCTTATCAGACTTCTCCATCTTCGTCATTATCCTCCGAAGAAACACCATTGCCCATCACCTCTTTACTCGATGGTCATGATGATTATTTTCTCGATATAATTCTGCAACCAAGTGCGATTGACGTTGATGCCACTGCTGCGTCATCCTCTACTAACGTTTCGTCTGATCTTGAATTGAATCCAGTTTTAGAACATGTTTCAGAATATGCTCATCCACTTGCAATTGTCGAAAATTCAGAAACATGTGCTCCTCCTGCTCATGTACTTGTTCCAGATTCTGCTTCGTTCATGGATTCAGCGTTGACACCGCAAGATATCACTACTTCTCCAGTCGAAATCGAAGAGTTGGGTCGTGGTTTTAGGCAGAAAATTCGTCCTTGAAAACTTACAGATTTTGTTACTTATATAACACACGACGAGCCCTGTGTTACACAATATTCATGTGTTGCACACGACGAGCCTTGTGTTACACAATATCCCTCGGCTGAATTCTTGGATTTTTCACGCTTCTCCATTGAACACCAAATTTTTATTTTGGCTTGTTGCTTCTGGAATAGAACCACAATACTACAAAGATGTTGTTCTTGATGAAAATTGGTGTTTTGCCATGAAGGATGAAATAGAAGCTCTAGAGGACAATGGTACGTGGACCATAGAAGAGTTACATGCGGGCAAGAAAGCCATTGGTTGTAAATGGGTTTATAAATTCAAATTCAAATATAATGGATCTCTTGAACGGTACAAAACCGAAGGTGTTGATTATGACGAGACATTTGCACCGGTCGCAAAGATGGTCACCATACGAAGTTTCTTAGAAGTTGATGTCTCTCGTGATTGGGAAATCCACCAAATGGATGTGCACAATGCATTTCTCCATGGTGATCTCAATGAAGAAGTATTTATGCGTTTGCCACCGGGTTTTCGAACTGATGACAAGAATAAAGTTTGTCGGCTTCGCAAATAACTATACGGACTACGTCAAGCTCCTCATTGTTGGTTCGCAAAGCTCTTCAGCCTTGAAAGAGTATGGTTTTCAGCAATCTATCCTTGATTATTCACTCTTTACATTGGAACGAAAAGGTACTCGTCTTCATGTCCTTGTTTACGTTGATGATTTGATTATCGCGGGATCTTCTCCTTCGGTGATTCACGAGTTCAAGACTTATTTGAGCACTTGTTTTCACATGAAAGAGGGAATTCTCATGTATTTTTTGGGTATTGAAGTCGCACGCAGCCCCTCCGATATTTATCTTTGCCAGAGAAAATACACGCTTGACATAATCAATGAGGTTGGACTATTTGGAGCTAAACCAGCCTCATTTCCGCTAGAACAAAACCATAAATTGGCGTTAGCTACAGGTGAACTACTTTCTAATCCATCTCGCTATCGTCGTTTGGTTGGTCGGCTTATATTCCTTGGAGTGACACGTCCGGAGCTCTCGTATGCTATCCATGTTCTCTCACAGTTTATGCAAAGTCCAAAATCTGATCATTGAGAAGCGGCACTTATGGTGGTTCGTTATCTCTCAAAGGCAATCCGGGTCAAGGTATTTTACTACGCTATAAGACTCCCTTGACTCTCTCTGCTTGGTGCGACTCTGATTGGGCTGGCTGTCCCATCACATGTCGTTCATTGACTGGTTGGTTTATTTAACTTGGAGGATCTCCAGTGTCGTGGAAAACAAGGAAACACAAAGTGGTCTCTCGATCTTCGGCTGAAACGAAATATCGCGCAATGACTGATACGGTTGGTGAACTTCTATGGAATAGGGAACTTCTGGTTGATCGTGGGGTGAACTGCAATGCACCAATTCCTCTTCACTGTGACAGTTCATCGGCTATTCATCTAAGCAAAAACCCAGTTTTTCATGAGCGGACAAAACATGTTGAATTGGACTGTCATTTTATTTGGGATGAGATAGTTCGCAGTGTTATTTTCCCTAAGCATGTGTCTACTACTGCACAGCTCGCGGATATCTTTACGAAAGCGCTTGGCCGCTTGGAGTTTGATGGATTTCTTCGCAAGTTGGGTGTTTGCGACCTACACATTCCAATTTAATGGGGGTATTGGGTCAACACCCACTACTGATATTAAGGACCGTGTTTGATGGGATTAATAATAATGTTAATTATATAATGAGTGGATTAGATTAGGTAAAGATGATTTTTATATGTATCTCTTGTACGATACTTTGAAAAACATAAGAAATCCTTTCACCTCGTTCTTAACAATGCTTCTTTTGCACTGTTACCCACACTATATATATGCATGTGAATGTCCCCAATAGAAGCTATCGGAGAAGAAATCTTTGATGATTTTTACTTGAAATGGAAGGAGTCAATGAAAAGTTATGCTTACATATTTTGGGAATCATATTCATATTGTACGCTATTCGTTTTACAACCGTTAGATTAAATCATTTTCAGCCGTTTGATTTGCTTATGTGAGAATTTCTTTGACCCAAGACTACTGGGATTTGTAGCCCTATCAGAAATAACAGAAAAGGGCTAAAAAGCATTTGCTGAATAAGCCCATGAACTTTTGAGAGGGAAATATTGTCACGAGATGGCTTTGCAGATCCTCCTTGCCTCTGCATCGAGGTTTGTTTATCCTTGGCCATTTCCAGTTTTACAAAATAATCATATATATATCGATTTTAATTTAGAGCCATGCCAACAACTACAAACGGTATATTTTCCGGTGCTATCTGTGCAAATAGATTTCTATGTTCGTGTGTTTTTTCGCGTTTACACGTGAGTTATTCCTTGTCTAATCAAAACAATTTAAATCTCACTTATTTATGCAGATTTGCAAAATGTTCTATTTTAATTTTATAGAATGATTTAGAAACAACTACTACAAAAGAAGTTGTATTTGATAATCTAGTGAATAAATATTTTATCTCGAATCAGATGGCATGTTTTTTAGTTAAATTATAAATACATCAATGTCTAAAAGTAGTGTGTTCTTCATATTAACCATCAAAAAATAATATACATCTTGGAGTTTTAATAGTATACATTTATTTCACTAAAAGATATTGGTATGTGTTACTAAATTTCTCAGCTATTTGTAGATAAACATGGAAAAAAACTAATAATGGGCTATTTTGGTTACCGGACTTCTCGATCACAGCCTCTACACTCTTGAACCCTTAAAAGGAAACATAACCATTTTTTCCTTTTAAGACACTAATACAGACCATCTTTATTTGAAGGCCTAATGTTGATATATTTGACATTTGCAATGAAATATCTAGAACAACATTAACAGTGAGTTTCTTTGGTTAGCCAACAAAACTCTCTTTTGGTCCACAAAATCTTTGTCAACTTACCACAAGAATCTGCTCACTTCAGATAATTTGACCTAAGGATTGTAAGAGAATAAATCTGCGACCATACAAGTTCTCTCTTGGAATTAAGCAGCTCAGGATGGATCAAAGGGTATGTGGGGTTATTTTTTCTTAATGTTTTACTCTCATGATCAGTCTCATTTGCGCTTTAATGCCACCTCTTTGGGACCTGCATTACAAGATTTAGCGATTGTTAGTAAACACTCAACGACTGAATCATTAACTTCAGAGATACCATAATGGATCAAAAGCTTTAGGCAGGGCAAGGTTTGTTGACATATATATTTTAACTTTTAAGCAGTGTTCCAGATCAAAGTTTTCGTAAGAAACTACGGACAATTGATGCTACTAGTCTGAAGATTATATTGTCTTGGGATATATTTTCTTACCTGGTTGTTTTTTGGCAGGAACAACCTTTCTTCTTTCTACAGACTTGCCTCGAGATCCTGACATATCACCAGAATGCATAATTAGCAATAAATTCAGTTTTACATAATTAGCATAGTGTCTATATACCAATGTACTCTGCCAAATGGTATTTTGGTTCGGATCTCATAGTAAACAAAACAATTTCTAACTTAGAATGTGTGAGCAAACCAAGGAAGCAAGCCAGCAGTCTGTCACAAAGGTTTGAACAACGAAGGCAATGCGTAAAGATAACTGACCTGTTGGCTTTTTGTCTCTGCATAATTCGCTTCCGCAGCAACATCTAAATGCCTTCACGGGATGACTTTCATCACTGAAGTCTATCATGTAATCCTGCGATTAACAACACAGGTTCTTTGAAGAGATTATGTGTACAACTCAAGAGTGAATAACATTATGGGAACAGTAGAAAGACGTGTTTGGTCCATCTCAATTCATGGAGTCATCTACAAACACAGCAGATATCTAGAATGGCAAAATCAACAGCCTGCTCTAATTTTTAGCTTTAGTGAAATATCCACAGTTGAGAGCGCAAAACTTCTTTAGCCAGGTAGGTTAATCATGGTGCTTACCCATGTCAATTCATCCATGGCCTTCACGTCTCGTATGGTAAAAAAGGCAATCTGCACATTACCAAACCCAGAATTTCCTTAATCTCACTGTACTTTTACAATCAGTGCCTTGAGGAAGATCAGGTTAGAGTAGAGAAATCATATACTTACATGATAATAATGTCTATCAGGAGTCTCTATCTCTACCGGAATATCAATCAAGTTTGCATCCTCACATCTGCATCAGCAAAAAAGTTCACAAGAACGATAAACTCTCAAGCGAAGCACGAAAAAACCATAGCACAAGGAGAGTTGATTGATACCTGTGATTGACAAACCTTGCGACATTTCCACAGATTGTGGCATCCAGGCAGAGAGCTTCTTCATCTTTTAAATCCTTTTCAGAACCCCAGTCTGCATCCAGAGTTACAGGGTATGTATGCCGTTCACTACTAGAGCTTATATTCCGCTCGTATAGCTCCGTGTTGGTCAAGATTTCACCAATGTATTCACAGACAAAGGTTCCTTTCGGCAAGTCTTGCAGTGTTCTAATACCCCATCCTTTCCCTTCTTGGGTAAAGTAAACCTGGAACATATATTTTGCTTGTCAAACAAATAAAAAAAAAAAGGAGAAAGAAAAACGGCGGAGAAAAACCAGGTAACTAGTTCATAATCATATGAGGAAGCCAAACATCAAAGCAAGAAGCTATATAGGAGACTAATTAAAAATATATATATATATATATGGTCGGCATATAGGAACCAAAGTAGTATCTCCCAGAAATGTTACCTGCAATTCGCACTTTATCCCTCTCTGTACTACTCGATTTCCACACAGCATATCACATCCACACTTTCTCCAGCATTCCTTAATGAACTTCCTGATCAAGTGTCCATCACATTTTGCATGTGTGCCCTTATCGTGATCTCTCTCTAGAGGGCAGTCTTGACAGTAAAATTTATTGAACGTATCTGGTGCCTTTTTCATCTTAAGACAAGTGTCCAGAAACTCCTCCTTTAGCAACCCCTCCTTGGTATAAGCATATTCTCCATTGGTTTCACGAGCACAAGCACATGGAAAGTCGGCTGAAAGACAGTCCCCCTTGCAGTCTGCGCAACAATCTTGATCGGAAATCCGAGCCAGAGACACATGCAAATAAGCACTTTGGTATACGATGTTGTGAGGGATGTAAGTAAACTTTGGCACTTTCTCAGTCCCAACATCATCGACCAGAGATATTTCAACGCTCTCTGAACCTTTACTTATGTCAGAAATTTTTTTATATCTCCTCTTGCGAGCACCATTGCTAGGCTGTGGCTGCTTCTGGACTACCTCAGTGGACGAACCTGAGGTTGCAGAACGGGTTTCATATTTTTTTTTCAGAGTTGCAGGAGTGTTAATGACTGCAACATTCTTCCCTCTGTTGCCATTAGATGAACCTTCACATTGCTTCTCGTATTTTTTCAGAGTAGCAGGAGTGTCAGTGACTGCAAAATTCTTCCCTCTATTGCCATTAGATGAACCTTCACTTTGCTTGTCAATTTTTTTCAGAGAAGCAGGAGTGTCTACAACATTCTTCCCTCTGTTGCCATTAGATGAACCTTGGCTTTGCTTCTTCTCTTCTTCAGCAGAATATATAGCGTCGATCAGTGCACCATAGTTATCCAATTTAATGATATCCCAATCGTTGTCAGAATCTTTCAGTAGCTTGCGAAGCACAGGCAGTGTCTTTTCATCGGGAATGTTCAATAGCCTTGTTTTCTCACAAGCGTCGAGTACGTTCTCGTCGATGAGCATCGATGGTTGCATATCAAGATCACTTCCAACGGAACCTGCAAATTTACACACACTAAAAATGTTATGGACATAAAAGACAAACCATTAGTCTCTAGAGATGTGAAATTCAACACCCAGCTCATGTGAAATTGGGATCCCGTTGATGGAAAATCAGGGAGAGGAATCGGAAAAAAAAAAAAAATCACTTCTTAGTTATCAGCATCAGCAATCAAGCAAAATCTCACAAATAAAAGCCCTAAATAACTAGTGTGAAAAAAAATCTCCATGGGTTATGCCAATTCGAAGCAAATCAGAAACAGCGAATGCAGAATCATCAAATCAACAAGGAGATGGAGACTTGATCGAATTTGGAAACCAAAAGAGACGCTAAGGTATATTCGAAATCCAAATTCGCGTAGGTAAGCAACAAAGAGGAGTGAAAGCATGCAGAAACGAGAAGTAGAAAGCGAAAGAGAATACGTAACACATACAAACAAAAACCTCAGTGGTTGTACGGAGAGACACTACTCAACCGGAAGCTTCTCGAAGTCAGCCGCCTTAACGCAATTGTGGGAGACGGAGATTGAATTGCATGCAGAGAGAGAGATCGAACCTTCTTTGCGAAAGAAAATATTAAACAAAAATTAATAAAGTTATCAACTGGGAAGTGATAAATGCCCTAAATATATCCGATTCACTGGGAATGTACATTGTTTGATTATAGATTTGGTTTTCTTTTCTTTTATTCGTCGTTTTACAGATATTATACAGAAAATAAGAAAGAGAGAGAGATACTGTTTTTATGTCTATAGGTCCATTGACTGGGCCCACTTACTAGAGAGGCAAAAAAACTCCAAATATAAACTTATGGGCTAATTCCGTCTCTCTAGACCCAAAAAAGGATATATATATAGTTTTGGGCCTTTTGGCGGTTACAAAACATTAATTAAATCTTTTTATTTTATAATTCTTTTTTGCTCGAAATTTGTATTTATTTATTTAAAATTATATTCAAATTTGGATTCAGTGAACCACACTCTTTTAATCGGTTCAGCTAACATTGGTCTAGAATCTCTAGTTTTTTTTTTTTAGAATCTCGAGTTAATTGGGACTCATAAAGTTCAATGGCCTAAAAGCATCGTTTGTCATTCGTATCCTAAATTTATGCATTAATACATATTCGTCCACTTTTTCAACCTGAATGCTATAAATTTTTGATTTTGCAAATGTTAACAAATAGATGTTACCAGATAGATGTTGTTCCGCATGTTTTAGAGTATATATTACATGTTTATCATCAAAATTTAGAATACTGTCAAAGTGCATGGAAATATATATGGTCACTTATATATAAATGTTACAGCAGATATTAATTCAGTACAAACTTTGGAAAAAAAACAATACAAACATTTACATGATTATATTTTACCACTTTTGTTATTTTCTCAACCGAATTTGGTTTCTTTCGTTGTGGAGAAAACCATAAGAACAAAAAAAAAAAAAAATTTGTCAAACAAGAACCAAAATTTCTTTGGTTGGTTTAACGAATACAAAAAGCAAACTTATTTTCCCAACATCTCTTCGGTTTGGAACTTGTCCTCAACAATCTGCGACAGGAATTTGAATATTTCCTTCAGATTAATTAACTAATCAACTCAAATTTGCATTTAAATAATCTAATAGCACCATCCATCACACATACCATCCAACCATATATCCAGAACTTGTTTTTTAACTAAATTACTGAACATTATATCTACTGATCTACATAAGTAAACCTCTAATATTTTCGGTTGTTCAGTTTTAGTATATACTAGATAGTAATCTGCGCCTTGCGCGGAGTGAAATATCTATAGATTTTTTTTGTAATATATGAGTTTGAAATGAAAATATAGATCATAAGAATTTCAAATTTTGAATCTAATACAGAAGTCTTTTGTAAACCATTAAAAGCACAATGATATAATAGATATTGTTTAAATTTGATGGAATTTGTGTGTCAAAATCAAATAATATGAAAAGATAATCGAAAAACTCTATAAATAAATAGTTTTGGTAAATATGAAATTTGTAACAATATTATTTTTTACATTAAAAAAATCGAAAACAAAAATTTATTTTAGAAATGGAATAACTTATAAAATAATATTGATTTAACAGTGTATATAAAATCTCATAATAAAACTTATATGATTATGCATATTAATCAAGTAAAACATTAATATGAATGACATGAATGCAATTATTATAGTAAGTGAAATCTTATTACAAAAATATATTGAGAGACTATGATTATGCATATTAATCAAATAAAACATAAATTTAATGTGAATGCCATGAATGTAATTATTCTAGTAAGTGAAACTTTTTTTCAAAAATATCATGAGATGCTCTATGGTTATGACACATCATCATGACACAATTGTAAATCACATGTCAAACCAATGTTTTTTTTTACCGGTCTTTCTCAATTAATATATAAGGGATATCTATATTACTATTAGTATTCCTAAAAATTTAATTAAGTGATATTAAAAAAAAAAAAAAGATAAACGTACCATCTCCCTTTTTACGAAAGCTCTTGAGGAACATGAAAAAGATAGCAAGAAAGACCAAAGCCGCTACTCCTCCTACAACTATCGCCAACGACTTACCCGTGTTTGCCTTTGTCCCTTCTGCTGCCCAAAAAACACGTTACTATTTGTTTTTTTATCAAAGAAAACAAAATTATATTTGTTTGAGTTTGCTTTATAGTACAATTAGATTTTGGTTCAGTTTAGTTTAATTATTTAGTTCAAATTCCGTTTAATTTGAAAACCAGATAAATAATCATTGTTATTGATTATTTATTGTATAAAATCTTTATTTACTCGATTCAGTCCAGTTAGACTAAATTCAAGCACGTTGGTTTTGGTTTAGTATGTTTGATTAAAATTTGTGGATCGGTATATAAGTAAACTAGATTAGGACCCGTATGCATGTTTATAATTTAATATTTTATAATCTGTGAAAAAATCTAAAAACAAAAAATGAAAAATTAAATTAAATCATCCGTAAAATAAATAATATACAAATGTAAAAACAAAATTTCCGATGAAATAAATATATATTTTAAAGAAAATTTTTGTTAGAACAGATGCAGTAAATAGTTTTGGAAACGATTATTGGATTTTTTTTTTTTTTTTTGGATATATAATTGACATACTACCAATCAGTTTACATTTCACTATGTTTTTCCGTATTTGTATTTGGTTAATGTTTATACACAAATGTTATAATGCATTTATACGTATTTGCATTTGTGTACATAACGTACGTAACTACGTACCGTGGTATGAATCGCCGGGAAATTCATGCGGGTAATATGTATACCCAACGTAGCACCCTTCTAAGTAAATTTGACCGGCGATGGACCACCGACACTCTTCTGTCGCTGCAGCCGCGGCCGCACTGACGCACTCGCCGCAATCGCAGGCTTCGACGTGGCCGTCGCATTGAGCCACAACGTGCAGGAGTTTGTAACTTTCCTCGTAGAACCCGTGCCCGTCAACGACTCCTGTTTCGGCTGCAGTGAGTGCCTCCGTTCTCATCTCTTCGAATCCGGCGAACATCTCTGCCGTGGCTCCGTCGCATGTCTTGTGGATAGGACCGCGTTCCGGTGTTTCCAATAACTTGTAGTTATGATGATTATAAGCTTCTCCAAAAACAAAAATTAAGAAGAAGTAAAACGTGTTGGAAAAAAAAAATTACTCAATCAAATTTGGTATAGTTTATTTTATATCTACATTTTGGTTCATTTCTTAAAACATCATTAGCCCTTCTATTAAAAATATCTATATGTACTTCCATCAAAAACAAAAGGACGTAAAATTAGAACAACATAGAAAATAAAGCTAAAAGCTTTTTATTTTTCTATATATATATATATATGGTTTTATTATAAACTATAAATTTAAAATATCTTAAATTTTGAATTAATTTTGTAAACTAAAATTGATCGAACGTAGATCTCCACTGTGTAATTCATACAAATCTATATTCACAGAATATTCTTATCTAACAGATGGACAGATACTAAAAAAAGTTTATTAAATATATATAGACATTATGCAATGTTGAATATACTTACGAGCAGTAGGGGCATCAATAAGTTCGATTTCGTATACCAAGTGACATCCTCGGAGATGAACACGAGCTGACGTGGCATTTCCACACAATCTAGACGAAATATCACGAAGATCACTCACACATCTATGGCATATCTCACTCGGATAATCTTCTCTGCATTGGAACCATCCCGAGACGGCGTGTTCTCCGTTACCAACTAGAGTCTTAAAGAACTTGACTCGAGATGATTCTGATTCGAGTTTGCGTAAGAAAGAAGAAACGGCTTGTGCGCGAAGAAAGAGATCCTGATTCGAGTAATTTGGATATTTTGATGTTGTTTTTTGGAGGACGTTTGTGTTTGATGAGTCGCATTGTTTGAAAACTAGAGTGTTGTAATCCAATTGGGAAGTGTTGATGAGAGATGGAAGAGATAGAAATATTAGGGTTAAGGTTTGTGCGAGGAGAGATATTAAGTGGAAAACCATGTTGGAGACAAATATATATATATATATATATATA
>PKMM01017261.1:61321-266527 GCA_002933915.1 Eutrema heterophyllum | reverse complement strand
AATTATATCTTTTTTTATTTCAATTATATTTTCTAATTTGTAATGGCATGTAATAACTTACCAAAAGTTCATTTTCAAAAATATCTTCTTAAATAATATTATAGAGATTTGTATATAGTTTATAGTCGGATATTAATTAAAAGGTTAGCCGATGTTTGATCTACTCCGCGTCGTATAAAGGCTACCAGCCTACCAAGAAACAATTATATTATCAAACTAACTCTTTGAAATTATATTTTTCAGCTTCTCCGTAGATACCATTAAAAATATATAATTAACCTGACTATTTTAGCATATATTAAAAATATATAATGAACCTGATTGTTCCAATCGTTATATCACACAACGTAAACCCGAAGCTAATTAAAGAGCTAAGCAAGGATATGCATCATTTTTTTATTTTTTTTTTACAAGAAAAGAAAACAATCTAAAATCACAAAGAAAATATAAAGAGCTAGAAGAAGACCAAAAAAAAAAACTCCCCTATTATTTCGTAAATTCGTTATGACAGAACCATTTTCTCTTTGACTAGATCATTAAATGTTTATTTGCACCAAAACAAAGTCAAAACTCTTAGAAGCAATCTTAAAGAGTCAAAAGAGAGTTAATGCCTGTCATCTTAAGTCTCCAACTTTATAACCAATTTTCCGTTGAAGACAGTAAAAAAAAAAAACCAACGGTCCAGTTCTTATCATGTCTAAAAACCACCAGCTTCTTCCTCATCTTACGCTCCCTCTTTCCTTCCTTTTATTCTCCATTCTCAATCTCTTCTCAACTGATCGTATAATCATTCACGAGAGACGAGTGAAAAAAGAAGGTTAATTAAATTTAACTTTCTTAATCCCCGCTTCTTGCGAAGATTAAACGAATCCATTTAGACTTTAGAACAAAAATAATGGGTCGGCTCAAATTCGCATGTCCTGTTCTCGAAATCAACTTAATCTCAGCGCAAGATCTTGCGCCGATTTCAAGAAACATGAAAACGTATTCTGTCGCGTGGATCAACACCGATCCGATGAGAAAACTCACGACGCGTGTCGATCAAACCAATCGAGCTAATCCAATCTGGAACGAGAAATTCGTCTTTCGTGTGAACGACAAGATCCTCGACCTCGACGCATCGGCGATTGTGATTGAGATTTACGCAGCGGCTTGGGCTAAAGACGCGCTTGTTGGTACTGTGAATGTTCTCCTTAGCGATCTATTCGCTCCTTGGTCTGGTTTCGGTGACGGTGACGATGGTGGTGGTGGGAATAACAATATGAGGCTCGTGACTCTTCAGATTCGTCGTCCTTCAGGGAGGCTTCAAGGGTTTTTACGGTTAGGCGTTGCGCTTCTTGACGGTGGTCAACGGAGTATGCCGCTATCGATTGAGGTTTTCGATGGAAGTCGAAGAGGAGGGAGGAACAATAGTAGGAGAGAACAAGAGGGTTCAAAGATGATGCATCGTCGTACGAATAGCGATCAGACGGATTTGACGACGTCGACGAATGATTACGGAGTGAAGACAGGGGTTGTTACCGGCGGAGCAAGATTTTCCGGCGGTGGTGGAGGAGGAGGAGGAGGTGTGGTTGTTGTCGGTGCGGATAGTATGGTGAATGGTTCGCTTTGTAGCTCTGATATTGGACCGTCGGCGTCTGTGGTTGCGGCTGCGATTGCGCAGGGGCTTTACAATAGGCAGAAAACAGCGGTTCAAGCGGTTGCGGCGAAAGAGGACGCGA
Source organism: Eutrema heterophyllum (assembly GCA_002933915.1). Lineage (NCBI taxonomy): Eukaryota > Viridiplantae > Streptophyta > Magnoliopsida > Brassicales > Brassicaceae > Eutrema > Eutrema heterophyllum. Next base: position 264,806 of record PKMM01017261.1, on the reverse strand, counting down.
GTTCGATTCTTGAAGGAAAGACGGAAGGGATTGAGCATAGAGTTGAGCGGTGGAGAGCGGAGAAAAAAGGTACGGTTGCGACTGAAGCTGCTGGATCGAGCGATGATTCTAGCGGGAAAGGAGGAGCCGGGAGGAGGCGGAGGAGGAGGAGGAGAAAGGAGAAACAACGGCGGAGAAACGGTGGAGGAGAAAGAAAGAAAGGGTTGTTTTCGTGTTTTGGTAATGTGTTTGGATGTGAGATTTCGATTACTTGTGGTGGTGGAAGCGGCGGAGAAGGAGACAGCACGAAGAAGAGACATAATAACAATAAAGTAGTAAATCTTAGTGCTGTAGACGAAACGTTTAGTCATTCTGCGACTTAAAAAAACTGTATATTTTCTCTTCTTTCGGTGGTGTAAACGTTTGATGGGTTAAATTGTGAAAATTTGAAAGGTATGAGGTGAAACGTATATGAATAAAACTTCCTTTACATTCCTTAAGAGGGACTTATCTGAATATTTGTATAATACTGGGGTTATTGTGCAACGTTTTTAAAGAAAGTGAAAAAGCAAAAAAAAAGAGCATTTAGAAAAACGCATCAAACACTGACCATCTTTTTTTTTTTTTTTGGTAAACAACCTTCCCATCTTTCTTACGCAATTACAACTTCAACGCCTCTCTCTCTCTCCACCGTGAATGTCGAGCAAATCATAATTCTGGGAATGAGAAGCTCTCTGCTTTATTGCTCTTCTCTCTAAATTTCTCCTAAATTAAGAAATAGAGAGAGAGGGGCAGAGAGAGAGAGAGAGAGAGAGAGAGAGAGAGAGAGAGAGAGAGAGAGAGAGAGAGAGAGAGAGAGACGCAGAGGAACGGTGGTTTTCGCAGTTCCCGGAGAAACAATTTTATCCATTATTTCGAAATCAACTCGTGGGTTTTGGTGGGTGTCTCTGAATTTTCCAGATTCCGGAGAGAATTTTTGAATTTCCACACGATGTTTGGGTTTGGGTGTGACTGTTTTTACTGGAGCCGAGGAATCTCCGAGTTTGATTTGGAATCGTCCGAGCCAAAGCCTTTCTCGCTTCCGTCTCCTCTTCCTTGCTGGCCACAAGGTACAAAAACTTTCCTTTACTGGAAATTGCAGTTTATTTATAACTATGAAATTGAAGTTGCAAGATTTTGTTTATGGAAATCTTTTATTCTTAGCCTCCCCATGAACATTTTGGGAAATTTTCGTCTTATTGGAATAAATGTGTCAAGGATTGCCCAAAAAAAGGTCCGTGTGGCATGTAAACTTGTGAAGAACAAATTGAAAATTTGGATAATATAGGGAGAAAGAATCAAAAAATTCGAAACATATATAACCAAAAGATTGTTAGTTAGCTTTGGTTTAATCAAATAATTAAGTGATTAGTCGTAATATCGATAATTTATCTTTCATGCTTACATAAGATAATATGAATTAGTCATCGATCCTTCCTTGATTTTGTGGCTTAATTTGATATAATTTTTTTGGATAAGAGAATTATTTTCTGGTTTATTGAAAGTATAGGATAAGGAAGATGCTTTGGAATATTCTGCATGGGTTCCTGTTGTCTTTTTCTTTCTTCCTTGTTTGACTCTGATTCAAGATTTTGTCTTTGAAAGTGGATACAAAAGATGGTTTCAAGTCTTTCGTCCAAAAAAAAAGAAGGTGGTTTCAAGTCTAATACTCTCACATGAAAACTTAGTTTTGCTATAATTAGAAATGGTTGGTTCTGTTAATGTTGCCCGATCATATAAAAAAGGCTCTCATTATATGTTTTGATAGTGTAGATATAGTTTATTAATTTTAATAGTTTATCCAAGTTTTGTTTCTATAATAGTTGCGCCCCAACCATCGCTTGTATAAGGGATAGAATAAGTGATGTTAATGGAAACATGCAGTATTTCAGTTTTTGTTATAAATTTGAAGCTAATGAATTAGTTATATATTTTGTGTATTATGCTAAAGAATGCTGTGAAATTGTTTGAAGTTCATTCAAAGATAAAGCTAAGCGCCTTCTCGTGCTACTGTTTCAAAGTCAATCGGTCCTATCTTTCTACCTGTAACTGTGGTTAGTTCTTTGGTGCCGAAAGTGATGTACTTTCTGTTATTGTCAATCTCTTTGCAGGTCAAGGCTTTGCCACGGGAAGAATAAACCTAGGAGAATTAGAAGTGGTGAAAATCACTAAGTTCCATAGAGTTTGGAGCTCTGATTCATCGCACGGAAAATCAAAACGTGCAACATTTTACAGAGCCGAGGAAATTCCAGAAGGTTTCCATTGCCTTGGTCACTATTGCCAGCCAACCGATCAGCCCTTGAGAGGTTATGTACTTGCAGCTCGGGCTAGCAAACCCGTCAATGCTGATGATCTCCCGCCCCTGAAAAAGCCTCTGAGTTATTCTTTAGTTTGGAGAGCAGATTCAGAGAAAAATGGCAGTGGCTATTTCTGGCTACCTAATCCTCCGGTTGGTTACAGAGCAATGGGAGTTGTTGTAACCGATGAACCAGGGGAACCTGAAACAGAGAAGGCTAGATGTGTAAGAGAGGATCTTACAGAGAGATGTGAAACCTCTGAGATTATACTTGAGGTAGGTTCTTCAAAGAAGTCGAACCGCTCTGATTCTCCTTTTAGTGTATGGAGCATCCTACCTTGCGAGAGAGGGATGCGGTCACAAGGTGTAGCTGTTGGATCATTCTTTTGCTGCACTTATGATCTGTCGTCTGGTAGGACGGTCCGTGATATTGCATGCTTAAAGAATCTTGATCATACCTTACACGCGATGCCAAATCTCGACCAGGTCCACGAGGTTATCGAACACTACGGACCAACAGTCTACTTCCACCCCGAAGAGACTTACATGCCTTCCTCCGTACAATGGTTTTTTAAAAAGGGAGCTTTGTTATATCGGTCAGGGAAATCGCAAGGAGAACCGATTAACTCCACAGGCTCGAACTTGCCTGTTGGAGGGTGTAATGATATGGAATTCTGGATAGATCTTCCCGAAGACGAAGAAGCAAAGAGTAATCTCAAGAAAGGAAACCTCGAAAGCTCTGAGCTTTACGTTCATGTAAAACCAGCACTTGGTGGAACCTTCACCGACATAGTGATGTGGATTTTTTGCCCCTTTAACGGCCCGGCCACACTCAAAATCGGGCTGTTCACTTTACCTATGACCCGAATAGGAGAACACGTAGGTGATTGGGAACATTTCACTTTCCGAATCTGCAATTTCTCTGGTGAGCTTTGGCAAATGTTCTTCTCTCAGCATAGTGGCGGTGGTTGGGTTGATGCGTCAGATATTGAGTTTGTTGAAGGCAATAAACCGGCTGTGTACTCATCTAAACACGGGCATGCTAGTTTCCCTCACCCAGGAATGTATCTCCAAGGCTCGTCCAAGCTCGGGATTGGAGTGAGAAACGACGTTGCGAAAAGTAAGTACATTTTGGATTCTAGCCAAAGGTATGTGATTGTAGCAGCTGAGTATTTAGGTAAAGGAGCTGTGGCTGAGCCGTGCTGGTTGCAGTATATGAGAGAATGGGGTCCAATCATAGCCTATGATTCAGGGTCTGAGATCAATAAGATCATGAATCTTCTTCCTTTGGTTGTCAGGTTCTCTATCGAGAACATTGTAGATTTGTTTCCCATTGCTCTTTATGGAGAAGAAGGCCCCACTGGGCCAAAGGAGAAGGATAACTGGGAGGGAGATGAGCTGTGTTGAAAGAAGAAAGCCTCTTTGTGAAGAAAAGAAGGTTTAATGGAAGATGAAGTCTCTTGTTGAGTCGGATGGATTTGTTCAGTGTGAATCTTTCCCAAGTGTTGTGACTGATATGTAATACGGACATACAGTATACTAGTTTAGGGTTTGATCTTGGTGGTTGTAATTTGATGGTGTTAAGTCTTGTTTAGCAAGACCTAAAATGCTGCGTTTGCGGCTGTAATCAGCTGCCAGAGCGGCTTACGAGGAAAATGAATGATGTGTTTGTACTTTCTCTCTTCTCTCCTTTATGCTCAAATCTTTATGCAATTGGTAAAATGATTGATCTGAGAAGAATTTAGCTTTAGTTATATAAACCAATCCGGTTTAGTATGTTCCGAGTTCGCTTTGAGCCGTTCTATATATACTGAGTTCTAAGTTTCCATTGTTTGTTTGTTCATGGAAGTTTCACATGAAACTTGAGTTAAAAAACGCTTTCATTTTGTAAAAACTTAATTTCTACATTTATTTTTCTGAAGTATTTGTGTAAAATGTAAGTTGATGGTAATGTGCATGGAATGACTTTCTACTTTCTACTTTGTTTTTTTTTTTTTTTTTTTTTTTTTTTTTTTTTTTTTTTCTTGGACTTATCCATTTGTGTTATGGTTTCAGTCTTTCAGATATTAAATTTAGAAATTGAACAATGATATTTTGGTTATAAACACATATTAAAGATTTTGCGAATTTCGACAATACTATATTTTCCGTGCTGTTAGTTGGAATATTCTAGATTAGCATTTTAGCAATATATTTGTAGAAGTGCTTCTTTTATAACCGCCAAGTGTTAACCAACGAGGAATACAACCTAGTTTATAGGTCTTGATTGATGTGTAATCATTGAACAGCTTCATAGAACAGAATCTCTGGTCGAACCTTCCTTTCTTTACAGAATCTGACTACACTCTTCCAGGTACCAACAGCCTGTGGCATCACCACACATATCAATAATGTCTAAGTTCACATTTCAATTCAAGAAAGACAAATTCAAATGTTTCGTCTTACCTCTTTCGCTAAAGCTTCATGTCTGAAACTGACCCATCGGTTCTTTTTATAAGCTAGGCAGGTGTATTCTTCTTCTTCACCACAACCAACCTGCATTACATATGCTGAGAATGTAACAGAGAAATACAGAAGAACAATAGGACAAACATTTGTGACCTTGTTTCCGATTTTACCATTGAGACAAGCCGGTACTTTGTGTTTGGTTTTAAGCCCTCGTATAGCCTGCTGATATCTATCTCCCACTCCAAAGCCTTTGTTGTTTCGTATATTTCTTTTTCAGTTTCATTCTTCTCCCATTCCAACACTAATATTGCAAACCCATAAAACACCAACATTGTCTTATCATAGCATAATAGATGAAATGAGTAGATAAGATCACAATCATGGTCACAACTTACCGATTGTGAAGATAGGCGGCCATCTTCTTATCATATGATGGACAAAGTTTGCCTCTCCACAGCCTTCTGTTTTAATGTCACAGAACATTTTATCTTCCATGCGGATCACCTTTAGGATGTCCTCAAGCTTTAAATTCCCAAAAGCACACTGTATATATATAACCACAGAACAATTTCTTAAACCAGTTTCTGTAGGAAAGACAAAGAGGGAAATAAATGAAACATACCTTCAGGTCTCTGATTGAATCTGCAGCCATAACAACGCCATAAGAACTTTGCTCTGGATAATTTGTATTCTTTCTGCATTTGCTACAACTCATTCTTTCATATTCTTCCAGTGTAAAAAGACGAGTTACGAAGCTTTCTATATCTGGAGTTTTCCAGCAAGGCCAAAACTCAAGGATAGATACGAGTAGCTCAGCAGCATCACTTGACTGAAAAGAGTAAAAAACCAGAATGACATTTAACACAACAATCAAGAAACCTAGAAGCTTATATTTATCCGCACAAACCATGGAATGAACGTCTTCTAGGGAAGCAAGTAAGTTTCCCAGGAGGTAACTGTACAGTCCCTCTCCTTTTATCTGCTTCCAGGCAAAAGCAGTAAAGAAATTTCGTAGTGCACAAGGAACTTGTTCTTCCAGGTTGTCAGCAAATTGATGCCGATTGTGCACCAAATACTCTTTAAGAACCTTAATGTTACAAAGGGCCTGCAGTAGCAGCACAATTTATCAGAGAAAATAAAGAAGTAAAGAGATAATACATGAAAATAGAGAATGAGCTGAATCAGTAGAAGAGAGTTTAGGTTTTGAATGTTATGTTTGTTGGTGCCTGCTTTACCTTCAGTGTCATGTCAAGAGCTAAATTGCATCTGGTTGCACCTGCTCCATGTGCTGACTCCAAATGTTTCGACAGTGAATCTTCTCCAGGCATATTTTGCATATCTTGAAGATGGCAAGTTGAAGAAATAAGAATTATACATCTCAAAACAAAGTAGTTTAGAAGATTCGTCTATTGAGAAGCTCTTTTACTACCAAGGTCACCTTTAGCAGCTTCCTCTTGGTCGTCAGTGTTGGATGAAATATCCAATCGACCCCTTTCACTTGAAAGAGTATCTTCTGGTTCCATAGAGCCTTCTTCCGCCGTTTTGGGTGATGGAGAAGTAACTCCCGGTTCAAGATTGACAGAAGATTCACTAGACATATGTAAGATACGTTGTACTCAGAGAAAACCTTCAAACAGTATATCAACTTGCGAAAATATGAAACCAAATTTTTCATCTAGAGAAGAGGTACTTACTGTTCGACATTCTGCTCAAGAACACTAGGCATGCTCGTTGAAGTTCTCTGTTACGCCATGAAGACCATTCATTCTTACAACCGAGTAACCGAAAAGTCAGACAAGCAAATAGAGAATTTAGATCTTCAATAACCTTGATGCTTTTATGTTTCTTCTTCTTTGACCCTGAGTAGTTCTCCTTCTCTCGTTTTTTCCTGGATAAAAGATCTGCTTCTGCTGCAGCTACCTTGGCGTTGGCATCCATATTTACAATTCCATCTAACTCTTCCTAGAAGAAGAGACATAAATCATAATATAAGGTACCTTTCAAAGAATAAATCAGAGCGAAGATGAAAGCTCTATGTATAAAACCAAAGTTTCAAACCAACCCGCAGGAAACGTTTGAGCAGGTGAAGGATATAAGACCGGTAGTCAAAAACAGAAAGCCTGGTGAGGTCGTTTAGCAAACTAATCCTTGAATTTTCAACCAGCAAAAGCTTTGAATCGACTAGCGGAACCTGCAAGTCAATAGATACTTTACTATAACAATTTACGTATGTTATTCTATTGTTTATTAAAACTCAGATCAGGAAGGAACCTTCTTGGTGACCACAGATTCCAGACGGTCTATAGACTTTAACACTATATCATCACTGAGATTTTTATGCCCATGTATAAGATTCAGGCAATCTTCTAGATCGGGGAAATCAAATGTCAGATGCGATGCTCCTTCGAGAATATCTCGTACTGCACACAACAATAGTATTGCGTCGGGAGAATCTCCGCCCTCTGTCGTTAATTGGTCTTCACATTTATCACCTAGAAGAGATGCATATACGTTCCATTGATCTTCCGGAACATTCCTTCTCCTTTCATCTTCGCGCATACACAAGTTCTTGGCGTCAATAAGAGCTCTATGATAACCTAGGATCTCCAACTTCTTTGCATATTTTGTTCCCAAAGTCCTACACGTGAAGTTAATGGCTCTCAGAACAGCCACCCATATATCAAGATTGTGTGCCCTGATAGATCTGGGAAATTCAAAGCTCTCATCTATCAAAGGGTAGTCAAGCAACCAGGTTATGATATCATCGCCCTGAGGATGTGTCTTGGCGTAGTAAACATTCTGATCACAAATATCTATTGTCCCTTCATCATCGAATGAAGCAATCTTGCCTCTCAGCAGTCTTTTATCCAGAAGCATAGAAGAAAACTGATGGTCAAACTCGATCTTTTCTTTAACTCGAGTACAACCCCATAAACTGTCCACCGCTCTGCAAATCAGATCTGTACCATCATCCCTTTTACACTTGATGAGTTTGAGAAGATCTAGAATTTGATTGAGTTCATGACATTCCAAAAAGCATATACTCTGAGGTGTTTCCACTAGGCGACACTCGGTAGCAAGAGTATGCTCGGAAACTTCAAATTGTGCAAGATGCTTAATCAGAAATTGCATCATCCAGTCTCGAATGCTACAAGAAAGAATCTTACTCTCCCAAAATGACACTAGGAGCAGTCGGATTTCCTTGAGTAACTTACTGCGCTCTTCATCTGCAGCTAAAGGCCAGTCTTTGGACCATCCATTCTCATATACAAATTCTTTCACAAATTCGAGCCGAGTCTTGATCATTTCAGCGGCAGCTACTGCATCCACTGGTTCCCAACCTGCAACCGATATCATATCAGCCCACGCTTCACCTACCCTCTGAGCCATATGCTTTGTCGTAGAAGGTTTAAATTTTGCGGCGTGTTCTTGTTCAAGATGATTCTTAAACTTTTTAGGATAAAAGAACTTCTGTGAACAAGTTCGACACATCCAGAATTTCCATTTCCTGTTTATCCTAGCATAATCCAGAACTGGCTCCAGAGCATCTTGTCCCTCTCTGCCATATAATCTCTCGACGTAACTTGTAAGCTTCGCAGTGCTTACTTTCAGAAAGTTCCTTTTATCCTGAACATTCATACCCGCCCAATATGACCTCAATCTTTGACCTGCAGCATTATTCGAGTCACTCCTAATCGTGTCTCGAACTTCTTTTGACTCCCTAACTGTTGGCTCAGACTTTTTTCCAGTAGGACCGATGAGGATCTTTAACTCTGACGCGTTGATTATATTCGCAAGTGAACTTTTTGTATTTTGCTCGTCCAAGCTCAATTGATCATAAGAAGCCAGAAAAGATAAACTCTCTTTTGCATATTTCACGGCTTTCCTGAAATACAATGCTGAGTCAAGCTGTTTGGCCATATCGAACAATGCAGTTGCAGAGAAGGCGTGTATCCCACAATCTTCCGCAAAGGATTCTACAGAGCTCAGCAAAAACGCGAACTTGATGTCACTGTTCCGTGCTCTATTCGCTAGCTCAAACAAGATAGAACCTTCCAGGAAATGGATCATTCCTGGAAGATTTTCTTTCCCACGACGGATCGAAATCGAATCTTCAATTACCTCCAAGGCCTTGATGTGATTTCCTTGATCGAAGTAACCTTGGGCAATTTTGTGGAGCTGTGCATCCTCCTCGGCATCTTTGAAGAAAGAATCCATCTTGGAGAAGAGAATACGCAATAACGATTCTCAAGGCTTCTCGCTATTTCTTGGTCTTTCGACTCTCGACGGTTTTTCGCTTTCAGATAGAAGAAAGAAACTTACTAATGAAATTTTCTTTGCGAGGGAGAAAAAATAACAGCAAAAATGTTGAAGCTTTCTCACGTGAGATCCACGTGACAATAGAAGTCGAGCAGCTTCCTCTTTCTGCGCAAACCAAACCCAAAACGTGGTGCGTCTTCATTGAGGAGATCTGTCGAACAGCTTGTGTGCGTTCCACGTTTGGATCAAAATCACACAACTGCTTCGTTATAATTTCGAAAATTTTCGAATTATGGAGTGAATCGGGGAAGTTAGGAGTAGAATGGTTTGATTTTGATTTTCCCAGAGTAGATAGAGTGAGCAAATCTGACCAAAAAAAAAATAGAGTGAGCAAATAAACGGGGGGAAAAAAAAGGTGATCTTGTTCAATTGTTCTTTCATATACATATGATCTGAGCATTTCGGTTTTCTTCAAACCAGAAGACTTAACCGTTATCTACCGCTAATTTAGTATAGCGATGTTGGTACGGTAGAAAATAGGTTATTGTTATTCGGATTTGATTATCGGTTTAATATTGTGTAATATTGAAAACCTGAACCGTTCTCTCTATTCTATCTACTTCTTCTGATAAACCTCTCGATTTTCCTTCTTACTGCTTCACTGCTTTTCACTTTCGTCGTCAGTTGCAGTTTAAAAACCGGCGACTAGCCGGAGGAATTATCAATCAAAGCCATATTGAGCTCCTGCAATGGAATTCATGATATGGTCTTCATTTTGTCCTTGAATTTCACTCGGCGGTATTGCTGCGATGGATTTCATTTCCGCTTCTTCCATCTCTTCACCCTTTTTCACACAGTTGTCTCCGCTTTCTCTCAGCCCAGGTCTAGTATCGTTAAATCCCAGATATCGGGTCAAAAACCGGAGATTTGGGTCTAGAGAATCCAAGAAATCTAGGAAAATTGTGCCTATTAGAGGCTGTTTTGGTTTCTCCGGCGTACATGGGAGTTTCGTAAGCTCGAACCAGCCTGAAGACGGGTGTAAAGTTGTTTCGGAATCACTGAGATTATGTAGAGAGGGAAATGAGCTTGTGCCATTGTCTGGGTATAGCGGGAAGACGAGAGAGGGTTTAATAGAGTTTGTATCGAAGCCTTTAGTTTACGCATTGTTTTGTATTGCAATTGGGTTTTCACCAATTCAATCGTTTCAAGCTCCAGCTTTAGCTGTGCCCTTCCTCAGTGATGTGATATGGAAGAAAAAGAAAGAGACACTAAGAGAAAAAGAGATCGTTTTGAAAACAATTGATCATGAGTTCTCGGATTATACTCGGAGATTGTTGGAGACAGTCTCGGTTCTACTCAAGAGTATTGACAAGGCCAGAAAGGAAAATGGAGATGCTGCTGAAGTGGGAACGGCTTTGGATGCAGTAAAGGTGGAGAGTGAGAAACTGCAGAAAGAGATAATGAGTGGATTATATAGTGATATGAGGCGGTCGAGGAAAGAGAGAGATGTGTTAATAAAACGAGCAGATGGAATTGTAGATGAGGCCCTAAGACTGAAGAAAGAGAGTGAAAAACTGTTGAGTAAAGGTGATAGGGAGAAAGTGGAGAAATTGGAAGAGAGTGTGGATATAATTGAGAGCGAGTACAACAAGATATGGGAGAGAATAGATGAGATTGATGATATCATTTTAAAGAAAGAGACAGCAACATTGAGTTTTGGTGTTAGGGAGCTTATTTTCATTGAAAGAGAGTGTGGAGAGTTGGTTAAGAGCTTCAACCGAGAAATGAAGCAAAAAAGTTTTGAGAGGTGATATATTTAGCCATGATTTTGTCTGGAGATAATACTATTTTGCCTTACCTTTAACTGAGAATTTGGCTACCCTTTAATGAGAGAAAACTTATTGCGTGCACTTCTAATGGTGGTGGTAAAAGGCAGATCTAGATTATAACTTTATCTTGTTTATACTCTTACGCCTAGTTTAAGTATATCTTTTGTTGGCTTTTCTATATGTCTTTGTCATGCATATGTTTTCTGTTTTTCCCGCTGACAAAAATGTTTTTTTTTTTGATAAAAGAAATGTTTCATGTTTCACTTACACGATCAATTGATTTTCTGGTTGTAGTATTCCTGAAAGCTCTATTACGAAACTCCCGAGGTCTGAGATTAAGCAGGAATTATTGAACGCTCAAAGAAAGCACTTGGAACAAATGATACTGCCTAATGTTTTGGAACTAGAGGAGGTTGATCCCTTGTTCGATCGTGATTCAGTGGATTTTTCTCTACGCATCAAAAAACGCCTTGAGGAATCGAAAAAGCTGCAGAAAGATCTTCAGGATCGTATCAGAGGACGTATGAAGAAGTTTGGTGAAGAAAAGCTTTTTGTTCTAAAAACTCCAGAAGGTGAAGCTGTCAAGGGCTTTCCTGAAGCTGAGGTGAAATGGATGTTTGGAGAGAAGGAGGTGGTTGTTCCGAAAGCTATCCAGCTCCATCTTCGCCATGGTTGGAAAAAGTGGCAGGAAGAAGCAAAGGCAGATTTGAAACAGAAACTTTTAGAAGATGTTGATTTTGGTAAACAATATATTGCGCAGAGACAGGTAACTTTTGGCTTATTATATGAAAAAATCACTAGACCACAAATGCGTGGTTTGTTTATTATGGTGGATGTATTTCTTGTGAAGAACGGACAATGCTCTATATTTTTCATGGTAGATAAATCAGGATTGTGAGTTAGCATCACTTACCAATAGATTTGTATTTTTTGGTGATGGAAACCTCAAGAATTGCCTTGTTTTGGTAGATTCTGTAGGGTTTTTTATTGAATACTTAAGTTCATGTGTTATCTTATTCACAAGCTATTAGGTAAATCAGTTTATTTGGGCAAGCAAGGAGCACTCCTTTTTTTTTTTGATTTACACCATTGATTGGATATTTTTACTGTTTGATCTTCGTGGAACTGAGATAATAGCTGTAATGCTTAAGATAAGACAGTTTTTAGTTGGAACCTTGTTATAAAGTTTATGTACATCTGTGTGTATTGCAGAGCTTATTTCCACATGTATTGATTATTCACCAATTAGTTACTGATTTTTTTTATTTTTTTTTATCTGAAGGAACAAGTTCTCCTGGATCGTGATAGAGTTGTTTCAAAGACTTGGTATAATGAAGACAAAGATAGGTGGGAGATGGACCCTATGGCTGTTCCATATGCAGTTTCCAGGAAACTGATTGACAGTGCCAGGATTAGGCATGATTATGCTGTAATGTATGTTGCACTAAAAGGAGATGACAAGGAGTATTACGTTGACATCAAGGTTGACCAGTTAAAGTCCTAATTTATTTGTTGGATTTCTAATTTTAGGCTTCTAACTCTTTTCTATGGTTGTAGGAATATGAGATGCAATTTGAGAAATTTGGAGGGTTTGATGCTCTATACCTCAAAATGCTTGCTTGTGGAATCCCAACTTCTGTCCATCTGATGTGGATACCCATGTCAGAGCTAAGTCTTCAGCAACAGTTTCTGTTGGTTACAAGGGTGGTTTCTCGACTCTTTACCGCATTGACGAAGACTCAACTTGTATCACATGCAAAGGATACTCTGTTAGAAAGAATAAGGAATATAAACGATGACATTATGATGGCCGTCATGTTTCCAGTTATCGAATTTATCATTCCTTACCAGGTATACTTTATTCTCTCTGGATTTTTTCTTCCTGTTTCCTTGAACCGATTTTGTCTTTTTAAATTTTCTGACACAGTTAAGGCTGCGTCTGGGAATGGCTTGGCCGGAAGAAATAGATCAGGCTGTTGGCTCAACATGGTACTTGCAATGGCAGTCTGAGGCAGAAATGAACTTCAGGTCCCGCAATACAGAAGATTTTCAGTGGTTCCTCTGGTTTCTAATTCGAAGCTTTGTGTACGGGTTTGTTTTGTATCATGTTTTCCGCTTTCTGAAAAGAAAGGTTCCAAGAGTTCTTGGCTATGGACCCTTCCGTCGAGATCCAAACGTGCGGAAATTCTGGAGAGTGGTATGCAACTTTCCTTTTTCCCTATGCTTCTCTTTCCAACGCTATCAATTTTTAATGAGCAGTAGTATTGTAGCTAGTATTCCACCAATCATGTTTGTTGATCATTCAGGTTCCTTACAGTTACAATTGATTACCAAAATCCGTTTTATTTGTTTTGCAGAAATCATATTTTACTTATAGAAGAAGGAGAATAAAACAAAAGAGAAGGGCTGGAATCGACCCCATAAAAACTGCATTCGATAGAATGAAGAGAGTGAAAAATCCACCTATCCCGTTAAAAAACTTTGCAAGTATTGAGTCTATGAGAGAAGAAATCAACGAGGTTGTGGCATTTTTACAGAATCCAAAGGCATTTCAGGAGATGGGTGCCCGCGCACCTCGGGTATGTTGCTTTACGGGCGTGTGCTTACTATGTAGGACAGTGTTCAATTGTAAGCAGCATTAATTCCTAGGTAGTGCTTATTCACATTGCAGGGAGTTCTTATTGTGGGTGAGAGAGGAACGGGAAAAACGTCACTGGCCCTCGCTATAGCAGCCGAAGCAAGAGTGCCTGTTGTCAATGTTGAAGCTCAAGAGTTGGAGGCTGGACTATGGGTTGGTCAAAGTGCAGCGAATGTCAGGGAACTCTTTCAAACTGCAAGAGACTTGGTTAGCTGCTTTGCCCCAAATTGTTTTGTTGATTCATCAATTTCATAGATATTAGTTCTCATCATAATCATTCATGCCATCTTATCTTCTGATGTTTACTGTGATAACTAGGCACCTGTTATCATATTTGTGGAGGATTTTGACCTCTTTGCTGGTGTACGTGGGAAGTTCATACATACAAAACAGCAAGATCATGAATCTTTTATTAATCAGCTTCTTGTTGAACTTGATGGGTAAGAGCCAATTTCTTTGTTGATTAAAAATTAAGACCAGATTTGTAGCATTTATACCCAAGTAGCTTCTCCTTTTCCCAGTTGATTTTTCTGATGTCATTCCAATTTATAATTTCTACTTATGCAGCTTTGAGAAACAGGATGGCGTAGTTTTAATGGCTACTACACGAAATCATAAGCAAATTGATGAGGCGTTAAGAAGGCCAGGTCGTATGGATAGAATATTCCACCTTCAAAGTCCAACTGAAATGGAAAGGGAGAGAATTTTACACAATGCAGCAGAAGAAACCATGGACAGAGAACTCATTGATCTAGTGGATTGGCGTAAGGTGATCTTAAGCTGTGCCAGCGATTATACATATTTTACCTGCTGTTTGATTTATTTTGCACCTTCAAAGTTATGGTCATTTCTATTTTGCTTGTGAGTGCTCTATCACGTCGTGTTTCTTCTTTCTTGCTCTCTCCTATATCTCTTCCTAGTTCTTTATTTTTCTGGTTCCACTACCTCGGTTAGTTAACAGTTCATGGTTGCAGGTTTCGGAAAAGACATCTTTATTACGACCGATAGAACTGAAACTTGTTCCAATGGCTCTCGAAAGTAGTGCCTTCAGGAGCAAATTTCTGGACACAGATGAACTTCTGAGTTACGTTAGCTGGTTTGCGGTAAGCAATCTGTATCATCTTCGCCTTTTGTGAAACCATTTTTGTTCATTTCTAAGTTTGGTTTCATGAGGTGATTTCTTTCTCTTTTCTGACAGACGTTTAGCCATATAGTGCCCCCATGGTTGCGGAAAACTAAAGTTGTGAAGACGATGAGCAAAATGCTTGTGAATCATCTTGGACTCAACTTAACCAAAGAAGATTTGGAGAATGTGGTTGATCTGATGGAACCATATGGACAGATAAGCAATGGAATAGAACTTTTGAATCCTCCTGTTGATTGGACGAGGGAGACAAAGTTCCCACATGCTGTCTGGGCTGCTGGTCGTGCTCTGATCGCACTTCTAATACCAAACTTCGATGTTGTAGACAATTTGTGGCTTGAGCCTAGTTCCTGGGAAGGAATTGGGTGTACAAAAATCACCAAGGTCACAAGTGGAGGCTCTGCAAGTGGGAATACGGAATCAAGATCATATCTTGAAAAGAAGCTCGTTTTCTGCTTTGGATCTCACATTGCGTCCCAAATGCTTCTTCCTCCCGGAGAAGAAAATTTTCTTTCATCTTCAGAAATAACACAAGCGCAAGAGGTAAACTCTTTCTACTCTTTTGCAGTATCCTAATGTCTACATACTTCATGTTTCCTCGCCGTATGATTATTATTTTTCGGCTTGCGACAGATTGCAACACGCATGGTGCTTCAATATGGCTGGGGACCCGACGACAGTCCTGCAATATACTATGCCACTAACGCGGTAACCACTGAATCAAAATGCTAGATACATTTTAACATTGATGATTCGATCTTACAGTTTCCATTCATTCTGATGTCTCATCTGATCACTTGATTGACTTTATACATTTTTATTCTGTTTTGTTTATTTGATTCAATTGAGCAGGTTTCAGCTTTGAGTATGGGGAACCATCATGAATATGAAATGGCCGGTAAAGTCGAAAAGGTTCATTTTGCTCTCTAGTTTCCATTACGTTCATTATATCTGACATGTCTGTGCATCTCTAGCCTTAAACAATTTTCTTTCAGCTTCCCTTTTCAATTGGTTCAAGCATTTTCCAAGGCTAAATGTAGAACTTCTCTAATGTCATCTTATTCCTCCACAGATTTATGACTTAGCGTACGAAAAGGCAAAGGGAATGCTCCTTAAAAATCGCCGTGTCCTTGAGAAAATCACTGAGGAGCTACTCGAATTTGAGATCTTGACTCAAAAGGTAAAATCTTCACGATGTTGGGACCATTGTGCAACTGAATACAAGAATGAAGGATGTTCCAGACAACCTCTGCATACAAAAAATCTTATCATTTTGGTTTCCTCGTTTGGTTTGCAGGATCTAGAAAGACTTGTTCATGAGAATGGCGGGATTCGGGAGAAGGAACCTTTCTTTCTCTCTGGAACCAATTACAACGAGGCAAGTATTACAACCATCAATCCATATCATTATCGAAAAAGAAAAAAGAAAAAAACCTTAACCTGAATTAAAAAAAGTTGAAAAGCTTGAACCATTTCTATTGATCAGTCACATTGCCTTAATTAGAAATGGAATGTCATATGTTTAAAAACTTGTATGATTCATCAGTGGCTAAACTTGTAAAGAAGGAAAGCTCTCTTCTTTCTACTCATATCTCTTGTGTGGTCATTTTCTCCTGTTGCAGCCCTTGTCAAGGAGCTTCCTTGATGCTGGAGATTCGCCGGAAACTGTACTTCTTAGTGCACCAACCTAAAAAGCCACGAAATATGATTCCATACTTTGTTGATAGAGTTTCTTGCAGATTCAGGGGTAAAATTTCTTGCCGATTGGAATTTTTGTTCTTGTGTTCACCAGATGAGGCCACTTGAGATTAGTTTAGTCTGCCAAGTTTAAGACTTGAGATTCATATTTTATACCTTCTCAACTATAAAACAACTGAAAGTTTTCTTGTCCTGATCTCCTATTATAAGATACATGGAAATAACATAAATACAAAAATTGAAGAAGGACCTGATTGCTATATTTCTTAAATTATAAGGAAAAAGGTTAATTTCCCATTAATGACGTAGTCTTCGCATTCCGGCGAAAACCCCGATCAAATCTTGCTTGTACGGCAAATAAGGTTTTCTTCTCCGATGTTCATTGGCTTATACGACGCCGTTTTATCCTTCCCTTTCACGGCTTTCGAGCTAGTCTTACTTGCGTCGCCGTTGTCGATGTGGCTTCTCCTCATAAGATCCTTAAAACAACACCGTTTCGATGCGCATGGAGACAAAACGGCGCCGTCGCTATGGCTTCTCGTTAGAAATTTCTTTAAACGGTACCGTTTACTGATCTTCGAGTGTCCGCCTCCAGCCGTCGGGGATCTGAGGGGACTCCATAGGGCCCGGATCACTACGGGGACAACATCCTCAACACAACAAACAATTCATTTAAAATGACGGAAGAAGACAGGAGTGCCAACCAAACTAAAAGACATTGTTTTACCTCCAGAAAAGGGGTAGTAGCTTCTGCATCCAGTCTTCGAATAAGATGGGCTAATCCGTAAAGAGAATCCTATACAAAAAAAACGAATTTGTTGATCCATAGATTATCTTCACATGTTTTCCAATGGCTTTAGCACGAAGTTAGACCAAAAATCATAAAACACTAACCGTCATGTTATCAATATTGTAAATCCAGAGGCCTGGATCATATGTTGTATTGCTCCCACGAAAATGATCCGCTAACGTTTTGAGCAACAAGTGATCATATTCACTTCATATTCACTACCACCAATTACTTGAAAACTCACCAAACACTTGATCAAACCACGAATCATATCAATATTTCGACTGAGATGTGCGAGAATTACATCAATCTACATTGAAGAGAAGAAAAAAATATTAATATGCTGGGTTTTTCTCGGTTATTTTTCTTTCGTGCAAGTTTTGAACATGACATTTTAAACATATTCCGACCACAACGGCGAAGGCGGACTACTCCATCTTCCTCCTAAAAAAAGATTCCCCGAGATATTTCCAGTGTCACATCATCGGGAAAGAAATATAGAATCCCGATATAGTTTTATTAAGCAAATGTTTAGAAGTATCATCCGATTTGATAAAACCATATCGGGATTCTATATTTCTTTCCCAATCAATAGACCAAAAAAAGAGTAATTCATATTCTAAACTTTACAATCAAGTTAAAATTTGTTGCTTAATGGTTTTGAGTTTTCTCATATACCATTACTAACAAGTTTTAAACTATACAACAAATGATTAGTCAAGATAACTAGTTATACGTTTCATTTGGAGCCCAATGGTTATTATATATTCTCTAAGACTACAAAACATAATTGAATCAAAGATACCGAACGTCTAGCGAATTTTAAATTGACTTTCCAAACCCGTTTATAACAACTTTGAAATATACATATTCTTTTAGGGACCGTCGGCACTAAAAACCTTAATTTATGTCAAGGCCAAGAATTCTTATTTGATAAAGTTGGGGATAAAAACAAAAAACAAAACAAGCACTATTAAAATAATTGCACCACATGCTTGCTAATATCCATTTCCTCAACGAAAAAAAACAATGAAGTCTATGTTGGCATGTTCTGCAATATAAATTATACATCGCTGTTAGATTTAAATATAAATTGTAGTCTGTTAATATTTTTAATATATTCAAAAATTGCTTTTGATCTAACAAACAAGAAATATTCCCTAAAGATTGTTCTCCATGTTACATTTTTCAGGTACATGTGGAACAGTGAGTTGGCAGCCTAAACCATAACCAAGAATCTAAGTTGCAATTATTAGTGAGCTTTATTTTGTGTAAATAAGATTTTCAGATAAGTAAAAAAAGTCCCTTCCATTTCCACACAATCAAGAAAGACAAGAACTTGTGATTCATTAATTATTGAATCCTAAAAAACTTTCCCTTCCATATACGTTTTGTGGAGTTTTGACTTTTGACTTTTGACTTTTGAGAGGATCAAACCATCCACCTCCCCAACAATAAAAAATGATCATTAGCCCATTGGGCTCCCAAAACCATACTGCTATATTTGATTTTCTATAGCCTTAAACCCAGATTTGCCCAAACGTAGGGCTCGCCTCCTGCAGACCTAATCATTAGCAGTTTTTGTTACTAATTAAGATCAACATATCCCATATTTGATGTAAGCTTTTGGACTTAAACAGAGGAACTAAAGAACTGGAAGCAGAGAAATGGGCATGTTCCTCCTTATAACGTATGTTTAAGAGTTTACATATTAGCACAATACTATAATGGTTTTTTTTTTTACAAAGTTTCCTTTTTTTGTCCTTGTTTTTGGATTAAAATGGACTTGTGTGCACTAATAATTTTGTTGTAGTGCGTGATTAATCATGAGATTTGGCAATTATTAGATTTAGTGGTAAAAAGGTTCATCATACATACTTATTTTTCGAATAAATTATTAGATCAAGTGAAAGATTTGTAACAAAAACACAAAATGTGTTATAATAAAATTATACTATCATAAGAATAAAGTTATAAATCATATTGATTTATCCAGCCGTCGGATCATCAATAGACTTCTTCGTAGTATTTACCCACCTCCATCAACATGGGTACATCTCTTCCATGTCATTGTTGGTGTTGATGACACCATCAATTACATCGTATCTTTCACAAATTATAAAACGAGTCATTTCTATTTTCGTTTTTGGTATGGTTGACAATACGACATCTTATGTTTTACATAGAATTTCATCACATAAAATTAAAAGTTTCAATTCGATCTCTACGAGATCCACCACAAGTATCAAAGTAATTTGAAATCCACTCACAAATCTTGGCTCTGAAATTCTCTTACTTTGGACTAAACGAAGAGGAAAAACAAAAACAAACTCGTCTACTTCTTTCTTTCTTTTTTCAAGGACAAAAAACATAATCCATAGGAATTGGAATTAAGCTATATATAATACCATGCTAAATTGATAAAAGGATAACTGTAGTGATCGAACTGTATGAATTAGGAAATTGGTTTACGGTTAGATAACTTAGATGTCAAATTGAAATAACGAAGTTTTCAGCTAAGAACCAGCTTAATTAATTTGGTTTCTAGCTATCTGATTGTTATGTCAACATTTCCTATATGCTTTCTAATTAGTCAACCAAACTCGTCATATAGGATTAAATTTAAAAGAATATTAATGCCTGAAATAGAACGCATATATGAACATATTAATCCCACACATATCACTCATTTGACAAAGATCGACCAGTTGCGCAATTTATTATGCATGCTAATACTCATTTTCAAATGTGGTCCATGAACAACACGTACAGCTCATGTCGTTGACTTTTTTGTTGTCAACCACAAAAGGAGAACGTAGTTACGTCTAAACGAAGAAGATATGTTACTGCGGTGGCGGCCTAGCTGCAGACGCAATCGCAAACGCAAACGCAGATCGCGGCTCTTGTTGGAAAACAAGCTATATGGATTTCATGTCAACGACTCAAATAACCTTAAATACCTAATAACGAGTTGATTTCATGAAATGTGTGAATAGTAACTAAGGAGCAATTTAAGTGATGTTTGCTTAGATTCTTTTCTTCAGGATAATTTGACACGTGTCATAAATAATAGCAGTGAGAGTAGAAGGAAAGGAGACCGTTGAGTGTGTACGTGTCACTGACAGACTGACAGTTAGACTTTTAAACAATTTCTTACCTAAAGAATTAAAGAGCATCGATCTCAGTTGCGGACGCGACGGTCTTTGGAACCCGACGCACGTGATTCTTCGCAGCATCGCACGTGCATGGCTCAAGCAATGTGTACAAAGGCAGCAAACAAAGAGGAAAAGGCGTCAACGACGCTGCTTAATTTTTAGATTTTGAAAAGCGCGAACAAATAAAATACAATTACTTTCCTAAACATTACGTAAAGTTTTACGCAATTACTAGTACTAAAATCCCTATTACTAAATGTTAACAAATCCAAAATATTTCAATTAGTTTTGTTGACATATGGTAAAATAAATGATAATTATTCTACTAAACATCGAAGTGCTCACAAAGTTCATATATTTCCCTGAGAGACTAACTAAAGTTCATACATTATAAAGGTAAATATATTAAAGGACTAACTAAATTCACAAAGATATAGTTAAAATATTCTCTTTTTTTCTTTCAATGATCCCGTATTTTTATACGAAATTTTGGTGTATAATAGGTACTCTAATTTGTAAGTTGTTCTAAATTGGGTATTTAGTTCGTTTCTCAAGAAATATAAACAATAAAAATAATACGAGTTGCATAATATAAACAATAAAAATCCTTACGTATGAGTATATTAAATAAGGGTATATTAGTATAATTTTAAAGTTTCTTAATATGTGTGAAATGTATCACTCTTTGTGAAACAGAAGAAGTATTAGATTACAACTGATTAAAAAGATACAAGTACTATTTTCAATTAAGAATTTAGCTTAAATTAATTTACTTTTTTGAAGGATTTTGTTTAGGAGATTTTTTGTGTTCTCGGCGGCAAGTCTCCTACAACAGGTAAAGACGTGAAGGCCCGAAAAATACGATGGAGGGGTCTTTTCCGATGGCTCTCCGACAATCAAGTCCGAAAACGTATAAAAAAAGACCACGTAGTGGTGAATCGGAGAACGGAAAGAGTGATCGAAAAACGGGATGAAGGAAGATGCATATCGGGTCCGAAGAAAGAGTGCATCCGCGATGGGCTTTGAATGGTGGGCTTTTTGATGTAAAGGATAAGAAAACAAGAGTTTGGGAGGGAGATCTCCATGGCTTAGGAGCAGCCGTGAAGGTGACTGGAGAATGATCAGAAATGAAACTTAGAGTCTCAGAAAGAAGGGAAGCTAAGTGTTTGGAAGTATAAGGCACACGAGTCTCACAACAATCTATAGGAAAGTATGAGAAAAGTGTGAACTCCCTTCTCGTTGGAGAAAGGGTGATATTTATAGAGTTTTACCTGACATGGGTTAGTATGTCGGGTCGAATCCTAGAATGTCGGGTTGTTGGGTCGTTGGGCCGGATATCAGATTTGTTGAATGGGTTTTGTACCCATAATGCGCCTGAGTTCTCACCTACTTTATTTGGTAGTTTGCGCATGGTACTCTACCAAGCCTTGCTGCGTCGCTATCTCTCTCAGTGTACGGTCTTGGAAGCAGCAGATTAGGCACGAAATGGGCATCTCCCATACCGTTTCTCTTTCCTATGCTCAAAGTGTTGTCACTTTCACCTAACAAGCGTGAACAAAAGACATTAATTGCATGATCAGTTGGTTGCCAAAAGCATGAATGTAAGTTTGAACATATTCCGATTGTCGATTGGATGAAAAATACAAATATTGAAATAATTATTTCCGCCTAAATGAATTACATACCTAGCCCAAAACTCTTGATACATGGATCAGGCTATCGAGACTGTCCGGTCTTGCGTGCTCCTTGCTCCTAGTACATGTGTGGATTACCCTTTTCCGACCTCGACCTCTCCAGATTACTGATATTCAGACGAGGTAAGGAAAGAATAATCGCTCACTCCTCCTGACCACTCAGTCTCCAATTTCCTTGTGCCTGACAGCGTGGTCTGCACTGTCAATATGGGGAGCCCGAAGGCAGGTGGCCTTAGCCGGGTCTCTTGATTCCGTAGGTTCCAAGGTCCAATGCAAAAGCAGGGGGTGCTTGGGCCGTAAGCCCAAACAAAATCCAATTTGACCCAAGAGGTTGTACCTACAAAAAAGCTATAGACGACACGTGAGAACACACGTTATTCGTCTACGTAGAAAGGACCGTATTTATCCCAAAATATTATATATACATATAATATGTATATGTAAAGAATATCGATGCTTTAGAAAGAGAGCTTTTGTTAGATGCTAAAATGGATTAAAAACATTAAAATACTCATGTAAGACCCTTACACAGAATCACAGATGAGTATGTATACTCAAGCGACCGAGAGAGAGAGAGAGATTTTCAAGTAATAAACATAGAAAAAGAAAAGCTCTAATCGAAGATATAATATAATGTGTATTGATAGATCAGATCACATCTTTCTTCTTCTTCTGCTGCTTCTTTTTCTTTTTCTTCCTCTTCTTCTCTTTCTCTTCTCAAACTCATAAGAAACAAAAATCGAAAACAGAAAAATTTACTATAGAATACAACAACAAAATTGAGCTTTTGTTGTTATTGATGTCTTCATACAGTGAAGGGGTTTTTAATAGGATCTGTGGCTTTTGAGTAGGATAATTACTCGAAAGAACCAAAGGTATGTAGCCATTTGATCATTCTCCCTTTTTGCTCACACTAGTGATGACCTTCTTGCTTCTGCTATTATTTTATTTTTCATTAGAGAATGTTGTCTATATCAATTCTTTTTGTTTTAAAATGTGTACTCTAAAAAAAAAAGTGTACTCTACAGTGTTCACTGATTCAAATTGTTCAACTCCACTCTCTTTTCCATTCCAAATTATATTATAGAGTGATTTTTTTTTCTAATCCTACTCTATTTTCAACTTTAAAATGGAGTACCCCAAATATAGAGTAATCTTATTCATTACTTCATTTTTTCTTTCTTTATTATAATGCTAATTGTGATAAATAAAAAACAGTTTAAAAAAAAAAAAGGGTTTAAATAAATAAAAACAGTTACAATACTATTTATATATATACCTAGTTAAACAGTATTTCTTGTGTTAAAAAGGGATAATGTTGTGTATATTTGTAGACTACACTGATTAGTGCATAAGTGTGTCTCACCATAAATAAAAAATGCGTAGACTACACAGAATACTGCACTATCTAACTATCTTATGTTGGTCCGGCATATAGAGTACGAGTAGATAATGTTGATTTTTACATCAAGTTCTTATGGACAGAAAAATGATGGCCAATATAAGAAAATAGTAAATCCGTTTACTTAACCTATCTATATATATATAAGATATATCAGTCTTTGAATTTTGACTCGGCTTTAATTGTGTACTTTTTACCTTAGACAAGTGAAAAGAGACAATCGTACTTACCTTTTCGTATTTTTTAGTAAAATATCGAAAGATAATTAGTTTATAAAAAAATCACCTCAGGAAAAGCAAGTCATTCCTAATAAATAGTGACACATAAATAATTACAAATCAGTAAAAATAATCGTTCAAAAACCATAGACCCTGTTCTTTTCCTTACCAGCTTAATAACAGTATTATATGTTTACCAACAAAATAACAAAACTATTCTGAATTACTTGTAGTTTTGTAAATGGGGCCATGCTTAGACCCGGCAACCCATGTGAGATAGGATCTCACCACGTTAACTCACTGATATTAAATCATTTTAATACGTAATAAGAGCGTCTTTTCTTTTCTTTATTGCAAGCGTAAGGTAAAATCTTTGTTGCTGTTTCATATATATCTCTCTCTATTTGAGTACTACTCATTTTTCTCTTTACATATATGGACAAAATCCGTATATATATATATCATGATGTGCGTAATGGTATATATAAGTTAGGGTAGGCAGGTAGTAATATGAGCTTTTGTTTTCGTTTTAGCAGGGATTATATAATTGGGTTTTTGATGAATGGAAGAGGAAAACCAAAAGCCGCATCGAGTTTCACGTAAAGACCAGAGTGGGTCCCACCGGAGTCATGGAGGAGCCGATGATGAAGCGGCGCTGGGTGTCAAATGCTCCGGGGAAAGGTGCCGATCGTGGGCGGCGGCGGCGATCGCCGACTGTGTAGCGCTCTGCTGTTGCCCCTGCGCCGTCTTGAACCTCCTCACTCTTGCCTTCGTCAAGGTCCCGTGGATGATCGGCCGGAAATGTGTCGGCCGGAGTAAGAAGCGGAGGAAAAAGATCGGCCGTGAGGATCGGTTTCATCACAACCGGAGGTCGGAGACGTTGAAAGGCGTGAGTGGTGGATATTGCGGCGGAGGAGATGGAGAGTTCGATGACCACCGGTTTGTGGTGGAGAGAGACGGGAGTTTGACCAAGGAGGAGGAGAAAACGGCGTCGTTTAGGGGAGACAATGAGACGAGAATCAGTGCGAGAGTTGAAGCTGAGCGAGTTTGGTTGGAATTGTATCAGATTGGACATCTTGGCTTTGGTCGACTCTCTTTCACTTGAATTCATCATCAGCAAAAAATAAAAACTTTAATAATTAGGCGTATAATTTCCACACCAAAAAAAAATTATATATATATATATACTTAGATTAAGTCTCACGCAGATAAAAAAAATAAAAGATTTATATTCTAAAATTGATAATATGCTTAATTATGACCGTATAGTTATATTCTAAATTAAAATCTCGTTTAGTTATCCATAAATTACGTTTAGTAATTCGTATTTAAAAAAAAAATCAAAATTGATTCATATTACCAATAAATTTGATAAACAATCCCTTTAAATGAACGAGAGTGTTCCAGAAATACCAAACACACGATAACAAATTATTCTTCTTCTAATTTTATATATTAAGAATCATTTTTTTTATATTTAACATTTTTTATTTGGTAGTTTACATTTTTTTTTTTACTTTACTTTTTCAATGTTATTAGTTTCCATTATATAAAATACAATTCTTTTTCCTTTTTTGTTACTTTTATTTGATAGTTTTTATTTTTTCTCTTACTTTTCTTTTTCAATGTTATTAGTTTCCATTATATAAAACATAATTATTTTTTGTTATTTTTTATTTAAAAATAAATAAATAACTAACAGTAGAAAATTATATATTATTACTTTACATATGTCGCAATCTTAATTAACAATGACTCATGTTACGATTTCGTGAGTAAAAATTATCTTACGCGTCACGCTCACGTATATTAATATTTTGGTCGTATATTAATAATTTTCATTTTAAGTTTAGAGTATATTTATAATTTTCGTTTTTTAAGTTTGGTCGTGGTTGTATATTATAAATTTTTAAGTTTTTTTTTGTCATTTTCCTATATTATAAGTTTTCCTTACTTATTCTTGTTTTTTTTTAATTTTAAAATTGCCGTTTTTAAACTTAACTTTTTTTTATTATTTACTTTAATTCATTTTGCTTTTTAAAATTAAATTGACATGTGTCAAGATCTAAATTGATAAATGTCACGATCTCGTGAGTGAAAATTATCCTACGTGTTATGAGAGATTCAGCTTTATATAATAAGATACGGAATGATCGTGATGTAAACTATAGAACACTGAAACATATGTTTCAAATAACCAAGAAGCGAGAAAACCGATACAATTATGAGATCTCCGTCAGTGTCTTGGAAGTTTACAACGAGCAAATAAGAGATTTGTTGGTCCCAGCTTCACAAAATGCATCTGCGCCGAAAAGGTGCATAAGATTTGTGTGTAGTTAAGCATGCAAGCTCCATGGTTTGTTCTTTAGACTCGTTAATTATAACTTGGTGTTTCAGTAAGGACTATAAGTAAGGACATCTTTTAACTGAAATTCATATCACGGTTCTTTGCAAATTTGAGATAAGGCAAGTGAGTGAAGGAAACCACCATGTACCAGGATTGGTTGAAGCCCATGTGAAAAACATAGATGAGGTTTGGGATGTGTTGAAAACAGGAAGTAATGCAAGGACGTTTTGTTTGGTAATTATTTTCAGAAATATATAGACATGGGCCATTCGATGGGCCCTTATAGTAGGGCTTGTAAATGATTAGCAGAAAGGGTAGTTTTGGAAAGTAGTCTGAGCCGCATAACAGGGAAAAAAAACATGGTGCATTTTAGCAGCGTGTTTGATAAATTACGCTTATATACACGTCGTGCGGCGCACAGTTGTGTTCCTCATCCGACCAGGTCCATGTCCAAACCCATCCGAGAATAGGAGAAGGAGGCGACGAGTGTGAAAAATGGAAATTGCGAGCGAGCCGACTCGAGTGATGGTGGCTGTGAACGAATCGACGATCAAAGGCTATCCTCACCCTTCGATTAGCAGCAAAAGAGCTTTTGAATGGACTCTGGAGAAGATAGTCCGATCCAACACTTCCGATTTCAAGATTCTCTTGCTCAATGTACAAGTGGTGGACGAAGACGGTTCTTTTCTTGGCGCCCTTTTTTTTTTTTTTTTTTTTTTCATATCCTCTGTTTATCCTTGATCGTATGTGCGTATGTCTGTGCGAAATCGTGATCGTAGATTTGAGCAAGCTTTAAAAGGATCGGATCCATCATATATGCGTTGCGTTTTTCCCAATTTTACTCGTTGAGATAAATCTCTTTCCAGGGTTGTGAAATTTCGCTGTAGAACATTCCGAAAAATGTGATTTTGGCACTAATTTTCTATTGTGTTTGCTTGGAAACCAGGTTTTGATGAAGTAGACAGCATATATGCTTCTCCTGAGAATTTCCGAGACATGAGAGAGTCTAACAAGGCAAAAGGTCTTCACCTTCTCGAGTTTTTCGTTCAAAAATGTCATGAGATTGGGGTAAATTAAAAGCACTCTTTTTTTTCTTCTTTTTCTTAACTCATAAAGCTATCCTCCTCTGTTTATCTTCTTCCCTGGAGTCTATCGTAAATCTCATAATAACTAGTGCACTTCTGTAAAACTTGTAGGTTGGTTGCGAGGCATGGATCAAGAAAGGTGACCCCAAGGATGTGATATGCCAAGAAGTGAGGCGGGTCCGACCAGATCTTCTGGTTTTGGGAAGCCGTGGTCTTGGCCGGTTCCAAAAGTAAGTCAAATACTCACTCTCATACACCACGTATTGCTTTGTACCCGTATACTCAGCCTACTTATTTGGCTGAATGATCAGAGATACCAATCAGATCAGACTTTTATTTAACTGTGACAGAATTTTAGGGTTTATATAGACTAGTTGAATAATTTTAAGACTGGACAGGATCAGAGCCGCCCAACAAGGGAATCGTAGACTCTAAGTTACTAGCTAGTGTTGATGTGTTTTGTTTATCATATCTCTTGAGTCTTAAGGGTTTTGTTCCTCTTCACTCTCTTGCATTGCAGGGTCTTTGTGGGGACTGTGAGTGCCTTCTGTGTGAAACATGCTGAGTGTCCAGTCCTCACGATCAAACGCAATGCGGATGAAACTCCCAATGATCCAGCTGATGACTAAACAACAACAACGTCCCTTCCAAAATTGTAAACTCTTCTTTGATCTATACATATATACAGAGAGTGAGTGCTTTTGTGTGTACAAAATTCAAATTTATATATTTGTATGTGTGCAATCTGCTACGTTTTGGTTTTATATCTAAATAAATATCTTTAATATTCAATCAACTTAACTTTCAGTTTCATATTTTTCTTCTGTTTGCTTTATACACTTGTAAAAATTTCCCTCTCTTTGAATTTCACTTCGGTCCGATTGAGCTCTTGAGTCTCTCTCATAAGTCGTAAGCAATTACAAGGGCCTAATATGGTTTAATTGATATGTGCCTAACTGAAACTGTAGCTAACAAAAAAAGAGAGACTAAAACGGAATTGTGTCGAATAATCAGTGATAATGCAACTAAACTTTCGATTTCTAATCATTTCTAAATTGATTAAAAAGTATTGAGTCTGAACGAAACCGTTTTAAACCACAAAATTAAACAAAAAAAAATTAATAATAATAATCCAAACACCAATAAACTCGAAACTGAAACAAAAAGAGTAATATATAT
Organism: Eutrema heterophyllum; assembly: GCA_002933915.1. Taxonomy (NCBI): domain Eukaryota; kingdom Viridiplantae; phylum Streptophyta; class Magnoliopsida; order Brassicales; family Brassicaceae; genus Eutrema; species Eutrema heterophyllum. Next base: position 236,605 of record PKMM01017261.1, on the reverse strand, counting down.
AAATAAGTATTCTTAACGTACGAACATAAGTAACTTACACGTGATTTGAGGATTAAATGATTACATGAATATTACATGTAAATATGAAACAACAATATTCAGCAATAGAAAACCAAATTAAAGAACGTAGCATACAAAAAATCAGATCGGGCATATGTATCATCCGACTAGCAAATGCATAATCATTAATATTTTAATATAATTAATTAAATCACTTGGTGGTCACCATTAAGCAACTGGACGGGCCACAGATCTTCAACGTTCCAGTAACTGTCGTTCGACTGTTCCAAAGCATGAAACGACGTCGTCGTCACCGGAGAGATTAAGCTCTCCGCCATATCCAAGGCTTTGCTGGAGCTGCTTTGGTCCATCACCGAGCTCTGTGAATTTCCCGAACAATATTGACGAATATTCATACTTTCCGACGACACTTTCATGTGTCTCTGAATCTTTGTCCTCCAGAAATTTTTTATCTCGTTATCCGTTCTCCCCGGAAGATGCTTTGCAATCTTCGACCACCTATACATAATATATTATGTTTAACACCGTAAGTTTTCTAATTAAATTTACGTACGTACACGTATGTACGTAGTCATGAAACTATGCAAGACCTGTTTCCAAGCTTGGCATGAAGTTGAATGATCAAAAGCTGTTCTTCTGCGGTTATGTTCCCTCGCCGCACATCTGGCCGGAGATAATTTAGCCACCGGAGCCGACAACTTTTTCCGGTACGTTTTAGACCTTATTATATGAAAACAAAATTATATACATATATCCAATGAAATCACATGTGGGTGTGTATGTCATATCACTATTCACAACTATCTCAAACTATATTTTTGAAGCATTCTACAATTTTTTAAAATAAAATAAAACATAAAACTAATAATCAAAGACATTAATGAATTCGTATACATATTCAAAACACAATTTATTGAACGGGCAAAGAAAAACAAAAAGAAAGATATATGTACGATCTATATCTACCAGAGGCTTTGGCGACAGAGTTCCAAAGACCTTCACCATGATTAAGGATGTAATTAAAGAGGATCAAATCTTCTTCCATAGTCCATGGCCCTTTCCTCACTGTTTCTTCTTTCTGTGATGTTATTCTGCCTTTCCCTCTCCCTGTCTTCTTCATCGTCTCCATCTTCTTCTTTCTATTTTATAACTTTGTTATGTATCTATGTGTATTTTTGTCTATGCAAGAGAGAGAGAGAGAGAGAGATGACAGAGAGAGATACTCGAGGCGGGAAGATGATCAACAACTGTTTCTTTTATAGGGTTGTTGTGCTTGTGACTATGGTCCAATTAGTAATAGCGCGATAATGGTAAAAAAAATATTACACCCCACCAATGTATATACAAAATCAATTTACAAAATTTAATAATAAGCTGTCAAGAGAAATGACTTAATAATTAAATGAAATCTTGGCGTGATTAGTTCACGTCCACACAAATCGTAAACAGTGAGAAGGAAGAAAGTACAATATTAAATCAAAGGAAAGCTTGACAGAAACATTACACAGAGCTTATGTGAATAACGACTGCTTCCTAACCACTAATATGTATTAGCCAATATTTAATTGGTATATTCAAAGTCAGTGAAGTTCTTTTTTTTGTTTGAAACTGAATTCGATATTTTGATATTTACTATATTTGACCATATCTAGATTACACTTTCTTAAATTCATTTAATTTGATCAACGCATTTTTTATGTGTATGATTTAGATTTTACATCTTATCCTAATTAAGAAGCTCTAAATAGTTGATAGAAAGAAAATTAAATGGAAGTTGTATTTATTTAATTTTATCAGTGAAGTTCTTTATTTGATTTATATATTAAAAAAGAAGAAGTTGTAATTGCGTTTGCTTTTGGGCAATTATTTGAGATCGGTTTGGTGTAATTCATATGCCAAATATAGTAAGTGAAATTTTGTGGCTGAAAATCTAAATGATGTGTCAGCTCGCAATTCAAGTAAATTATTGTAAAAGAATAGCGATATGTTTCGCAAACAGTGTCATTTTAACACATTTTACATAAACTAAAAAAACTATTAAAAGTTCAATATTATCTTTTATTAATACATCAAACAATTTTTCTCTCTCTAATTAATACACTAAAACCATAAAATTAAATTTTTTTTTTTTTGTTCAAAAATATGCATTGAAAACATACAAAAACACTCTTTGTGAAACAAAAACAAAACTTTAAAATGACACTCTTTGTGAAACGGAAAGAATATAAATTTGGATAACTAACTTTTTTTTCCCTTTCAAACATAACCAAACACACGTTTTGTTTATTTTCCCAGATAAATGTTAATTACAATCAAATTGTACTGAAAATTATTCATTTTAATATAATTCGTAAAAAAATATTGAACTATCACTCCATATAATGATTTTATAATACTAGTAGTTGTTTTTGGTTGAGGATTAATTTATTGAAGATAAAAAGGTTATCTCCTAATAACTAATGATAAATATTGTAGTGGAAAAAATTCGAGCCCCACACTGTCTTTTTCATAACAAAAAAAAATAATATTGTAGTCGAAATTAAACCATGTGTGAACATGTAGTGAGCTTTGATTTTAGTTTTTAGGTGTTCATGATTCGTTTAGTTATAAAAGGAAAATCAATTTGTAACCACAAAACTAGAGTCTATTTGGAGATTAAAAGGCTGTCATCAATTATATTATCATCAAAGTACACAAGACATACACTTTCCTCTAAGCCAATAGACTCACCAAACTTCTTTTTCCTAAGTTCTTTTTTTTTTGTTTGGGAAATCTAAACTAGAACTATAAAATATCACTTTTGAAAATGAATACACATAAGAAGTTTTTTGTGTGTATCATTTATTGCTTTTTATAATAAAAAAAACCATTAAAATTTTACAATTGCCGGAAACATAATCCGCATAATCCGACTAAAAGCATCTCCAATGTATTCCCTCATTTTTATCTCAAAAATGGAGTAACTCTAAAATGGAATTGGATTTCTCTCAAATGTATTTCTCCATTTTTTACTTCAAAAAGAATATTCTTAGTATATTCTTCATTTTCTATTTCATTATTAATTGTTAAAAATACACTTTATCTATAAAACTTACAAATTAACTCATATTTTTTTTCTTTCAAAACTTTCACAAATTGTGATATTATTTGAATTTAACCATTACAATATCATAAAAAATAACAAAACAAAGTACATTTTAATTTAAACATCACCATTTGAATATTTTTCCCATACATAATCAATTAACGCATTTTGAAGTGAGAAATGAGCGTTTTTATCTTTGATTTCTCTGAATCGAACAAGAAAATATTGGAACCAAATATTTTCGTCCTCAGCTACTTCTACCTCTGGAGGTGAAGCTTCTCTTCCAACTTCAATTGGAGCATCGAGATCGCGTTCATCATCGATTATCATGTTATGTAAAATTACACATGTAATCATTATGTCATGTAACACATTCTTTTTCCAAAAACGAACCGGTCATTTCACAATAGCAAATCGCGACTGGAGAACCCCGAAGGCACGTTCTACATCTTTCCTACATGCTTCTTGTCGTGTAGCAAAATATTTTTTCTTTGCACCCATTGGCTCGTGAATAGTTTGCACTATGGTAGACCATTTCGGATATATACCATCAGCCAAATAATAACTCATATTATATTCTTTTCCTTGAATGGTATAATGAACGGGAGGAGCGATACCTTGAGCAAGATTGGAGAAAAGATGGGAAGATTCCAACACATTGATATCATTGTTAGTGCCTGACATTCCGAAATAAGCATGCCATATCCATAAGTCATAATCTGCCATAGTTTCAAGAATTATCGTTGGCGATCCACTACGGCCTGCATATTGTCCAGCCCAAACGGTAGGACAATTTTTCCACTTCCAATGCATGCAATCTAGGCTACCCAACATTCCTGGAAAACCTCATTTTTCACCAATGTAAAGAAGTCTAGAAAGATCATTAGATGTTGGTGGAAATTACAAAGAAATCATTAGAAGTAAACAAACATGGATTTTACAAAAAAAGGCAGAGCAACAACAAAATCAACAAAATTCACCTCAATCTGGTTCATTTGGACAATATTTTAATGATCTTGGTGGATCTGCAAGCGGTTTACCAGATTATTATTAGTCGTTTTTGCATTAAGTTTACTTTATGTTATTTCTAATTTCAGTATTTTTATGTATTTTTAAATTTAATATTAGTTTATGCTATTATAATAAAATCTCATCAGCATATCTATAAATTTTAATCGGGTCCAAATATATTTTAATTATTTAATTATATTAAATAAGAAGTGAAATTATTACAAGAATATTTGACGAGTCATATTTTGTTGTGCTGTTGTGCATATGTGACAAGTACATTACTTAAAACTTTTTGGAAAATAATGAAACCATAAAATCATTGTCTCGTAATATTTGTTAAAATGAAAGGTACAGTTTTAAAAAAATGATAAAATATGAAGGACTAAATTATATATAAAAAAGTTCAACTCCATATTTTGGAGTTGAAAATGGAGTTACTCCATATTTGGAGGAAAAAATTGCATTTCCCCATTTTGCAGTTAAAAATGGAATAGGATTAGAGATGATTTTACTGCAAAATGGCATTTGGAGTAGAAAATGGGGTAGGATTGGAGATGCCCTAACATAGTTCAGAATTTCAAAAGACAAAATCTAATTGATCGGGAGACGAAACTTTTACAAATAACTAAAATAAACGCGATAAATTGTGATTTTGCTATCCACGTTTTAAACCTTCAATCACCGATTCTTTTTCGAAAATGGAAGTTGTTTAGACAATCGCCGGAAAGCCGTCAATATCCAACGAGGCTCATGTTCTTCTTGTCTTTGTAGACTTCAAAAATTAGGGAACATAGACTTCCATATGGCATGACGGATCTTCCATTAAGAATTGTTTGGGACTGTCGAGAATACACATAAGAAGTTAATCATTAACTTATTTTTTTGTTATAAAAAAGTATATTAGGGACCACGGTTTATCAAAAGCGTGGGGCACAAATCATCAAAGATGACAAAATCATTAATGTTAATGTTTAGATTAACAACGGACAACGGGAAAAAGATAATAGTAATACCAAAAACAGTAAAACTATTATTTGTGGGTTTGGTCGAAATCGAATTAAGAGGTCCGCGCGATATTGTATCAGAGTACGCTATGGTATAGCTGCAATTAATTCATAAGTTTTTAACGGATTTCCTTAAAAGTACATAAGACTGTTGCAATATAAAATAAAAGGTATTAATTTTTGTTTTATTTTAAAACATGCGACTAGTCTAGAATTCGTATCCGTATTAAGACAGACTGGGCTTTAAAAGATAAAAGTGGGCCTTATACAATAGAAAACGGCCCATAAGGAGGAGATGAGGATGAATTCCTCCACGTGTGATCATGTGAGACCTCCTCAGTCTCAGTCTCAGTCTCAGTCTTCCCTTCGGATTTGAAGTAAAGGATCGCAAGAAAAAGGTTTCTATTTTGAGAAAGGCATCAAGTTTGAGATACAAAGATTCGCTTGAAACCGGGTTTGTTTGTTTGTTTGTGTGATTTCAATTAACCCACGACACGATTCGGCCATGATTTCAAACGTGTATTTGTATTTGTATCTGTAGGGGTCGTTTTTCTGTACGTAATCATTTGTGATTAACCAAATCATATACAACAATAAGCATCCTAATGAGTGCAACTAGTTTCGGAATTCGTGACCTTATTGTATGGATGGTGCTGTTTTCCTTATCTAATAACCTCTGTTCCTTAATGCGAGACTATTTTTCAGACTTTAGCTATAACCCTCCCTCCTGCTCACATTTACTTATCCTTCAGTTTTTAGAAGAATGCTTTAATGTCTTATGTGGTTTGGTTATCTTTAGGAATCAATTTGAATAGAATGTCACAGATTGATTATTATATATGCTTCTGTTTGATATTCATGCATGAATATGGGTTTCTGCATTTGCTGGGATCATCCATTTATATGCTTTCTTTACTTGACAGGTTTTCTGTTTGGGACTTACTCATCAGCTTTACCACAGATATAGTATGTCACATTTACTTTGTTTGTTCTCTCCGGACCATTCAGCTGGTGATTACAGTGATGTAAACTGGAATACTGATGACGAATATGAGATCGATAACTTCCAGGGCTCTCCATCTTCATCTCCTGTGCATGTTGGACCCGTTGGTGTAAGTCTCTATATATCTGATTCCTAAAGAAGAATTTCTAACTTGTTTGATGCTAAAACATATGACTAATGTGATTTTCTTTTTCTGGCATAACATTAGACAAACTCCTCATTGATGTCTCCTTTTGAGATGGGAAGTTCTCATGAGACGTTTGCTACGCTTGTTGAGATGGGGTTTTCACATGAAACGATTGCTAAAGCCATTAAAGAAACCAATGGTGAGGCTATTTATTATACTGTGTTATCTGAGATATTCTTTTCTTATGTCTGTCAACTAATGCAGTGTTAATTAATTTGCAGGAGCAATTTCAGATCCTGGAATGATTCTTGAAACTCTCTTCAAATATTCTGTGAGTTTCTTATGTTTGCATCCTTTATGCAAGTTATTCTTTTGTGATCACAATTTGCTTGTTTGTAATCTCATGCAATCTTTTGATATTTGCTAGACATGTAATTTTAACTCCATTCTATGTTTCTTTTTGAAGACGAGCTCTGAAGCTAGTTCTTCAAATTCTAAGCTCGTAGATAATCTTACTGCGATGGGTTTTTCCGAGGGATTGAAAGAATTTAATGCAGCATTCTGAACCGTCCTTGATAATATGCAGGAGAAGAAAATATAGAGAAGATTACAGACGCGCTTCTAAGTTATACAGTAAGTAGATACTCTAATTATATAGTGTCATGAAATTAGAATACTGCATTAAATTTCTGGACACTATATTAAAGGTTCGTTACTGTTTTGTAGGAGGCGGAGAAATTGCGTGAGACAGAGGACGAAGACATCGACAATGACGATGACAATCTTTACTCAGGTCTATTATCCTCAGATGAAGAGGTATATGTACTGTTTTTTTTTCCCAAGTTCCAGACCGTTGCTTGATTATAACATTTTCTACACATTCTATTATATTCAATATATTTCATTCTGTATACCTTGTCTTATCTATTTTGGAAAATGATAGAATGAACTAAACTCCACCCATGAAGATAGTATATTGCAAGCTTTGATCAAAATGGACTATTCGAGCCAGGATGCTTTGATAGCTGTAGAGAGATGTGGTAACCTCTTGCGTATTTATTTTCTATGTAAATTAGTGTCCTTGCAACCTATTCATATTTTTCTCAAACTTTTCAGGAGAAAATGCAAGTTTGGCTGATGTTGTAGACTTTATTTTTGCTGTTCAGATGGCACGACAGTTCGATGAGTTTTTTGCAGTTCCTGATGAAGAAGAGGTAATAAGTTTGAGTCTCTTAAAGCACCTAAGACACCCATATAAGTTATGTTTCTTGAAGCTGTTACTATGTGTGGGCTAAATGGAAGAAAATTTTATATAAAAAAGGCACCGATCTCTCCCTAAATTATGCAGTTTTATATCCTTGTTCATGGGAAATCAACGGTTTGAAAGCTTGACTTTTTTCTTACTGTGCAGCCAAGAATTAACAGCAGGAAGAGGCGAGCATACAATGATCCGCCGAGAAGTGGGAGAAAGCTAAATACTGCCATGGCCAGTCATGTTGAGCTCATCCGTCTACCGAATCCAATGATCGGGTTTGGTGTACCTAACCAACCTGGACTTGTGACGCACAGACCAGTCCCAGTTGTGGACGTTGCTTCTGGCCCGCCCTATTTTTACTACGAGAACGTTGCATTGGCACCTAAAGGTGTTTGGGCCAACATTTCCAGCCATCTGTATGACATCGTGCCTGAATTCATGCAGCCGCGAGGAAGGTTATATCCACAACCTCCCAATCAAGAGCAGATTTGAGATCCAGCCTCCACCTCGTACTATACAAGATGCTTTTCCCGCGATGAAGATATGGTGGCCCAGTTGGGATGAGAGGACGCAGTTGAATTGCCTGTTGACTTGCATCGGCAGTGCCAAGCTCACAAACAGAATACGCGTGGCGCTTGAGAAACATGATGGGGAGCCACCTCAATATGTGCAGAAAGCTGTCATCGCTAAATGCAAAAAATGGAATCTGGTTTTTGGTTGGTAAGAACAAGGTTGCTCCGCTCGAGGCAGATGAGATGGAGCAGATTCTAGGTTTCCCAAGAGATCATACTCGAGGTATCACTAAAACTGATCGCTACAAGTCTCTGGGCAACTCGTTTCAGGTATAACTTACTCTTTATCAATTCAAATTTGGTTTTGAAGTCTTTGGGTCTAAAGTAGTTTTCTCTTTAGGTTCATACTGTTGCATATCACTTGTCTGTCCTTAAGCCTTTGCTCCCAAATGGAATAAACGTTCTGTCACTTCTCGGGCATTGGCGGTGCAGAATTGGCACTTCATCGTCTCCAAATTCCAATGAAGGTAGTCGTTTGTGTCGAGATTTCAGAAGCAAACCAGAGTATCTTGAGGAGTTTCTGGGAGCAGACAAATCAAAGGGGCCAACTGATAGAGTTTAGAGATGTTCAAGAGATAGACGACGACAAGATTGAACAACTAATGGGCAGGTATGGCGGATTTGATCTTGTCATTGAATGAGGAGAGGAGGCCTTGAAGTAGCTACTTCCATCTCTTTGGTAAGTATATCTGACATGAAAACTCTGGTTTGGCTGGAAGATAATAAAAAGTGGATTGTGCGAGTAAGTTAATCTAATTCTTGAGTTCACTTTGGACATTTCTGATTTAAGAGTTATCGTTTAAAACTAAACCGCAAGAACCGGAATTAAAATTATATATACCACCATTTTTGGTATTTAAAATGCTATTGAATCACATAAAATTATCAAGTTTAGATTAAAGTTTTTCCTATCTAAACAAACAACAAATCTCCGAGTCTGAGCTGCGGAAGTCGGAACACAACACAGCACATAATAAAGTGAAATACAAAACAATTGTAGTCGTAATTTTCTTCAATGAGTGTCTGTCATGTTTTTAACGTTCACCGGCCAAAAAAAATCTATAATGTCGAATGTATATTCCCATATCACATTCTTCTTCACTTAGGCTAGAGCTGCCTTGCATCTTCTCTTTTACCTGTGTTTCATCATGGCCTCGTGGAAGCTGCGAGGAGGAGATCCGGTGGAAGACGGTGGTGGAGCTCTGTTGAATCTCTCCGGGCTACGGCTCCTTTCACGCTCCCTTCCCCATCCATTGCTGCTTCTACTTCCCATTCACAATTATACAAATCTCAAGTCACAATCAAATTTTCTATACAACAGACAAATCAAAAACAACCAAGTTATGTTTATCACTTTACCTGTCACGTGAACCAAAGCTACCTCTACCACCATAACCAGAGTCACCACCACGACCACCTCGACCTCCGGAAGGAGGACCCCAACGACTGAATTTGTTCATTCCGCCACCACCGCGTGTAGCCATTTCGCGGATCTGAGGAGGAACTCGCTGGTTTGCTCCTTCCAAGATCTTGATCAGATCCGAAGCGTGTTTCGAGTCTTGATCACCAAAGAATGTGAATGCATGACCAGTCGCTCCAGCTCTTCCTGTTCTTCCTATTCTATGAACATAGTCTTCCACTCCATTGGGGAAATCATAGTTTATGACCGCCCTGTAATCCAAATATTGTGTTAACTAATGCATACCATCTTCTTAAAGCCAAGGATTGGAATTTGGATAAATATATATATATGTACCTGATGTCCTTAACGTCCAGTCCACGAGCAGCAACATCAGTTGCAACAAGAACGGGAGTCCTGCCACTGCGGAATTGATTCAGAACATTGTCTCTCTCAGGCTGGGACTTGTCTCCATGTATAGCAGCAGCTCCAAATTGGCGGGTTAGATTGCGTGTTAGCTGGTCACACATCCTTTTGGTTGAGCAGAATATTATCACCTTTGAGCCTGGTTCCTGAGACCGCAATATCTGCTCTAGCCTCCTCTGTTTCTCCATTGGTGCTACCACTTCAATGTGCTGTGTCCAACAAAATCAGAACAATCAGATCAATTTTATTGAAAAATGGTCAGCAGAAAGACCATGATAGCAAAATGGAATCAAGACAAGCCATACCTGTGTGATCGACTTGTTAGCCACAAGCTCATCGACGTTGCCAATGTTGACCTGGGCAGGGTTAACAAGCAAGTCAGCTGCAATTTTCCTGACTCCCTTTGGCCACGTAGCTGTGTACATAAGGGTTTGACGCTTAGTGGGAATCTCTTTCACAATCTTCCTTATCTGCGGTTCGAAACCCATGTCCAACATTCTATCTGCCTCATCTAGCACAAGATAAGATATTTGACGCAGACTAATTCTCCTCATCTCAAGGATATCATTCAATCGTCCAGGAGTTGCAACCACGATATCTGCTCCTCTTTCCAAATCCCTTAGCTGAGGACCCTTTGGTGCACCACCATACAAACACTGAAACAGAGATAACAAGACCACGCATTTGGTATACATTTGAAGGATACTACACAAGTAGCATGTTGACACTTGATAAAAACCAGAGACTACTACTTACCGTGCACGAAATTCTTGATGACCTCCCAAATTTAACAGCTTCCTCTTGAATTTGTGTTGCCAGCTCCCTCGTTGGAGACAATACCAAGATTGTTGGGCCCATTCGTGAATCATTTCGGATGCGTTGAAGATGCATAAAGCCAGGAATCAGGTAACCCAGAGTTTTTCCCGAGCCAGTTTTGGCAATGGCTACTATGTCCCTACCTTGCATCGCAAGTGGCCACGACTGAGCTTGAATTGGAGTTGGAGCAGAGAAACCTGCACTGAGTACCTAAGAAAGCAGAAAATCAGGATGTCCTATGAGAAGAGGAGCACCAAGGTTCTTTTTGGCTTATGGAGTGGTGGCTCATGTCAGAAGAAGCACCATCCCCCATTTGCAGGCGGCAAAAGATTACTGATGAAACCTGCAGCAGGAGGACGCCTCTTCTTCTGTCTGGACCCGGTGGTGAAATGAATCATCACACCATTAACAGGCCCGGCCACGAGCTTGGATGATTTGGGAAGCCCTTCCCAAAAAATTTGGTCCACCATAAAGGGCACTCCAAATATTTTGCAAGGACCTCAAAGAAGTGGCACAGTGTACGACATTAGCTCCTCCCAGGAGCAAACATCGCACCTGGGAAAAAAAAGAGAGAAAAGGGTGCATATGGCATAAAACTGACTCTAAATGTTAAACCTAAGGCGATTTTAGCTTGTGAAAAGTCTAATATTAGGAAAACCGAGTTAGGTCCATAATATAAGATCCCAGCATGAAACTCTATATAGATCCAGCTTATTGGTAGAGCAGTTCTAAGTTATAACTAAGGAAAAAGGTTTGGGTGTTCATAGGTCTATTCAATTTACTATTAACAATAAATCCATACCTCCCGCAGAAGCTCAGGAGGAAAACCAGTAGTTTCAAAGGACATTAGAGGTGGTGGTACTTGGCCTCCCTGAAGAAAAGGGAAAAGAAAAGATCAGTTACTGCTTAGTGATTAAAAGAAATAAAACGCCTCTACCCCAAATAGGCTGTTCTAAAGGAAGCTGCTAGAGGTGAACACATTGTAGGAATTCTATTTATTACATGAAATAAAGCACCACCACATAAGAGAGGAACAAAACGGGCGGGGAAAGTTACGAGATACTTACACTGACAGTAATTTCATGACGACGGCAATAGGTCTCCGGGGAAAGTTCATTTCCTGGAGCTGATGAAGGAGGAGGACCTCTTGCAGACGCACCATATGCAGGACTTCCGACTCCATTAGCAGCACCATTTGAATAGGGCGCTCCACTCCTGCCAACCTGTAACAAATTTGAGAAAAATTCAGATGTGCCCAAGAAAAAGAAAAAGAAAAAGAAAAACAGAGTGCAAAAATATAAAAACTTAACCAGGATCAAATAATGCTAGGGAAATAGTTGTAAACCGAGGAAAAACAAGTATAAATGGTGAGTACCTCACTAAACCTCGAGCCACCGTCACTGCCTCTAGTGTACTTATCATCATCCTTGACAGGACCATAGGTACCATTTGCTCCGGAAGAAGTTTGTTGAGGCTGAACGGAGGAGCTAACAGATGCTGCAGCAAACTTGGGAGGTAGAGAGCAAGTCGGTCTCTCATACTGAGTAACATTGGTCTCTGGATTCCAAAAGTACAAATACCCAGTCCTATCATCCACAAGGCCTTTCCAAGGCTTGGGAAGAGAATGATCCTCAGGTGCATAACGGACTGCAGAAGGAGCAGTAGCGGTAGCAGCCATAGATTCAGTAAAGTTCTGCAAATGAAACATGTCAAAGAGATTAATGATTCAGTAATGTTGAACCGACACAAAACAAAATCGGTAATCAGGAAGATAACCCCTAACAAGCACAAGACAAGTAACAAAACAATCCCCTTACAGAGCAACAACCGGAGTTCTAAGATCATGTTATCCAAACATCAAAACTAATACTAAAATCAATTTTCCAACAAGGTACGTGATTATATTCATTTAAAAAAAAAAATTGGAATCCGTTTCGTGAAATTCAACTATTAAGAGCATCCAAACAGAATCCAGCACAACCTCACAGATCTAAATACAAATCGAAACACGTAAACGCCACCGGATTCGATCTGAAAAGAGAATTAAACTTCAGAGCAGAGAGCTCAGATAACTGTTTCTCTAACAACAAAAAAGGGGGGTCATATTCCAGGAAGCGAGGCGGCGAATCAAATCGGCGAGCAAATTACCTGATTTCAAGTGCCGCGATAGAGGAACGGAATGTGGAATCGGTCAAATCTCTGAACTGGAGCTTTGAGATTGCTTTTTTCCTTTATTTCTCTCTCTCTCTGTAAAATCTACGCCACAAGAAGAAGCGTAGAGAAGAGAGAGAAAAGAGGATGTGCAGCGTAACGCGTCCCGTTAGGTTTATAAACCAACCATCCACCATCAAAACAAAAATATCTCTACCTAACCGAGCCGCCTCCTTCTCTTTTGGGCTTTTTATGGACCCAATGCTTTTTTATTTCCAAGGCCCGTTTGTATAATTTCAGATTTTATTAGGATTTATGTTTTATATTTATTTCGTTTTAAATGATTACTGCCGTAAATAACACAAAATATGTTGTACAAAAACATGATTGAACAAAAAATTATTGCAATTCTTGTTAATAAATTATTGCAGATAGTAAACAAAGATAAAGGAAATCGATTTGTGCTGGTTAAAAGCTCATAATTGAATGGTGACAAATTGTATGAATCCTCTTTACGTGATGTAAGGAAAAAGAAAAGAAAAGAATACAGCATAAGGTATATAAATAGAAATATGGTGGAATGAAAATTAAAGAGCTTCTATTTTTTCTTATATACAACTTCAAGAAGTTCAAACAAAACCAGGAGGAAAAAAAAAGAAGAACTTCAAGAAGTCTTTGGGTTTGGTTTGACTTTGACCCTCTTGGCTCTGGTGTACAAGTAAACGCCAGCTAATGCAGTCGCCGTACCTGTGTTAAGAGATTGTAGGACAGAATCTTGCTTAAAGTGGGAGATTCAACAAATGAAATTGTAATAAATCTGATATAATACTATTTGTTTGTTAGTTACCTATGGAATTAAGAGGCGAGACTGGAGTTTGGAAGAAAAGAATGGATGATGCAATAACCACCACACGCTTCACGCAATTCCCAACAGAGTGTGTGACTGGAGACACCATCTCTAAGATCATATACGATACCTAAACCGGGATTTTAAGTTAAGACGCAGTTAACTAATGATGATTGGAACGGAATTAACAAAACCTAAACCGATCAGTACAATTTTCTGAAACCGAACTATACGGACGAACCTGTTGGTAGCTATGCAAGCAAACACCAGCAAGAAGAGACATGAAGCAAAACTCTTTTACAGTCAAGCCATGACTTTTCTGTCAAGCAACCGCAAAGCAAAACACGTAAGTTCTTGATCTGTCTCTATTTTTTTGGACATCTAAATCGGTTTTATGTTTTCAGTTTTCACTTACAGCTAGTTGTAACTGTGAAGGAGTAAACTTAAACCCATCGATGAGGATTGCTACAGGAACCAGTAAGACAAAGGAGATAATGGTTATTACTGAGAAAAGGTTGATGTTGTCCAAAGCTTCCTGTTTCAACAGAAAGATTAGAACATTGCGTGAATGGTTCGTTACATTAGAAACTGAAACAGTCTTGGTTTCTTAATTGAGAGGATGCATTAAGTCAGTGATTCTACCTTTTCAACCATGAATTTTTTACTGAGAACATTACGTGATTGGTTCGTTACATTAGATGCCATTGCACAGCAGAAACCAATCCTGGTTCATTCGGAAAACATAAAATCAAATCAATTAAAAGTTTATCAAGAAGATAACTATTTTTTAATTTATTGTTCATACCATTCAAAAGAAGCCTCTGTGAAAGATGCTAAAGAAACTCCAGCGACGATTGGTAACAAGGAACAAACAATCCACAGACTCGGCCACTGACACTCAATCAGTAAGAAGTCAAAAAAATAACATCGAGGTTATGTCCGCTAATATAACTATATTGCGTAATTCAAGTTTGTCTCTGGTATAAAAAAGATTCAGATCAAAACGCTTTTTCAATCTCTGATTGAAGATTCAAACTTAGGATCGGCGTGTCTCTGTTTTGCTTACCTCACCGAGCAAGAGAACAGAGAACAAGACGGTGAAGAAAGGCTCCATTGCTTTGATTGTGTGGGTGAAAGAGACGTTTACTCTTCCCAAGCTCACGTTTGTTAACAAGTTTCCTAATGCGTGAGCTGCTGCTAGCTGTACGATCGCCGGAAGCTGGAGATTTTAAACGAAAGACTTCGAAATTAGATTGAATCTCTCTGTTTTTAGGGTTTGTTATAATCATTTTGATTTACCTGAGAATGAGCAATTTTTGGGCGAGGATGGAGTTTGAGGAGCCACGTTATTGCTATCATCAACGTTCCACACCCGAATTGAAATGCTGTTACAGTCGCTGGATATGGATAAGCCCTAAGTACCTGGATGAACAAAAAAATTAGATAAATAATAGATTGTTTAATTTAATGAGATCAAGAAAGAAGAAGAAGGAACCTGTTTGTTGAAGATGTTGTAGTAGATATTGAGAAGATACCAAACTCCGAACATGGCTCCTAGCTTCAGCCCTTTGACCAGACCTCCAGATTCCACATCTCCTTCCACGTTTTCGGGGACTGTAGCTGACTTGAGCTTGAAGCCATTGAATTTACGGTTCGGTCTCAGAAACAAGCAAGAATAGGAGTTAGAAGAAGAATAAGAAGTTCTGGCTCTTCTGGTCAATGATGATTCAGGAATAGACTTGGCAGCGAGTAACGGAGACGGAAGTCTCGGAAATGGGGTTAGAAGCATGA
Organism: Eutrema heterophyllum; assembly: GCA_002933915.1. Taxonomy (NCBI): domain Eukaryota; kingdom Viridiplantae; phylum Streptophyta; class Magnoliopsida; order Brassicales; family Brassicaceae; genus Eutrema; species Eutrema heterophyllum. The sequence continues at coordinate 221,097 of PKMM01017261.1, read as the reverse complement.
TTTGGTACTCTTTATTCTTCTTGCTCTGCAGATTCTCTTCGATCTATGGTCAGACGCTTGAAATTCTACATAAATCATCTGCCATTTGTTAGAATTGCACAAGTAAACGACGACAGCTCCTTGCTTTCTTTTTCCTCTATTGTATTTAGTAAGAGTGTTAATGAATCGAGTACTGTACTTTATTGTGTCTTCTCACTATTACCCATGTACGAGAACATAACAAACTACTGACCACAATTAATTAAATTATATTGTAATTTATATGCGAAATTGTCAGGGGAAAATGTATATATGGATGTTATTAAAGGGGGTTTAAACGTGTGGATGCTGTATGCAACTAGGTCGTGGTACCAATCAATTTAAGAGTCCCATTTTTGTGCCGTGTTGCATTTCATAAATAAACAATACTTGATAATCCCCCACATCAATAATATCTGGTTCGGTTTGGTTGAGTTTTTTTGGTTATCAATTTGTACAATAGTTTGGGCTTTTACAGAAGAGGCTATTGGGCATTGGATTTAAAATACATGAAACTCTGCAGGCCTCAGAGTGTCCAATCAGAAGGTATGTTGACGTGATGATGGGTTACAACAATAAGCAACCTGATCAAACAAAGTGTGCGAATGACATTAGAAAAATTGTTCGTATTTTATTCAAATTATAAAAACAGAGTCCCCATTATTATATTTTTGGATCAAAGGGGTTTTAGAAAGAAAACACACAATCAGCCAGAGTCTGAGAAAATCGATGAAAACTTGTCAGTCAATGGATATGCAGATAATGGATCCATCCTCTTCATCTCCACCTTCCAATACTAATTCACATGACGATGATCACCAGAAGCAGCGGGTCGGCGATAATGGATTGGAGTCGAACAAGGATGAGATCGTTCCCAGCTATGATTTCCAGCCGATCCGTCCTAACACCGCCGTTGGATTGTCTCACTCGGCTTTAGATCTCCCCGGATCCACCACTTATATTTGGTCCGCGTCTGATTCTAAATCTGTTTCCACTCTGTCTAACAGGGTAATCGTTCTCGAATCTTGCTTCTTATTTATGATTTTAGATCGATCTTCTCCGTTTATTCTTCATTTGCTAGTAAGACTGTCCTTAATTTGTAGTATGAATTCGTTTTTCGAGCTCTATTTCAGTGTTAGGTCTCTCCAACATTTTTACTTTGTGTGTTTTATTTCATGTGAAGTTGAAAGCAATGGTTGGTTATTTGTGTAACCTCTCATTATCTTGATATACAATCCAGTTATGATTAATTGATGCTAAATTGGCTCAGATCCTTCTCGTTAAAATTGTGTGTGTTTCTCTTTCAATATGTGATTGAATACATCTTATTTGTTGCTTTCAAGGTTTGCATTGTACCTTTTCTGTATCTTTACTAGCCTTATCGACTGTTTTTTCTGTGCCGTTGCAGGGTTTTGGATCTCTCGACTCTATTGAACCTGCAAACTTGGTTCATGAGAATGTGTCTGACACGACAATTATGTCTGATCTTGATAGGACAATGAAGAAACATGTAGATACCTTGCTGCATGTAATAGAAGGTGTAAGTGCACGTCTAACACTGCTGGAGACCAGAACCCACAATCTCGAAAACCTGGTCGATGATCTCAAAGTTTCTGTCCAGAACAGTCACGGAAGCACCGATGGGAAAATGAGACAGCTTGAATATCTCCTTGTAGAGGTAATTTTGCAGAATGCTTTTGGGAAATATCGATTATTCGATTTGGAATTAGAACAATCAGATGAATACTCTGTACTCATATTTAAATTTTAGACAAAGTACAAGTCTAGCCTTTCCTGGGTAAGTATTGATCTCTCTTATAGAGAAGTTTTCTCCTGCTTTAAGCCCGTTTAAAAAGCAATTTTCTTGAATCGAGTTTAGAATTCATTTTGTTGTTGATGCTTCAGTTCCTTCTTTATGTGATTTGCGTGCAGGTGCAAAGTGGTGTGCAACTACTGAATGACCAACATGAAATTTTCGAAGCTCAGCTTCAGTTTCCAAAGCTTCAGGTATCCAAAGTAGACCAGAACCCCAAAACGCACTCTGTACATGTTGATCCTACTGCTCAATCTCCCGCACCAGTTACTCCGCAGCAAATACCGCAGTTTCCTCTTACTTCTTTCCCACAGCCACCATCTTCCGCTGCTGCTCTGTCCCAGCAAATCCTCCAGCCACCATCCTCGCATCAGAGTCACCAACCACCGTCCTCACAACTGCTAGCTCAGCTACCCACTCAGTTTTCTCCTCAACAAGAGCCGTACTGCCCTCCGCCTAGTCATTCCCAACCACCTCCACCAAACCAGCTTCCTTATCAAGCTCCTCCTCAAACCCAGCTGCCACATCAACCACCTTACCAGTCACCTCGTCAGCAGCCACAGTACCCTCAACAGCCACCACCACCATCAGGTTACAGCCCCGAGGAACATCCATCACATGTGATGCAGTCTTACTCGCCAAACCCTCCTCGTCAGCATCCATCAGCTGGTTCCGCCCTTTCTCAACAGTTCTACAATGCTCCTCAACCTCAACCATCAATGTATGATGGAGCGGGTGGTAGATCTAATTCAAGTTTCCCTTCGGGGTACTCATCGGAATCTTACCCATACACTGGTTCGCCAATGGCATCAGCAAAACCGCCACATATGAGTAGCAGCGGAACTGGTTACACACAGCTCTCAAATTCACGTCCATTGCCACACGCTTTGCCAATGGCTGCAGCCGTGAGCAGCGGCTCTAGCTCCCCGGGATCAGAAAGCAGAGTCCCAATCGATGATGTAATCGATAGGGTGACAACCATGGGCTTCCCAAGGGACCAAGTGAGAGCAACGGTGAGAAAACTGACTGAAAACGGCCAAGCTGTTGACCTCAACGTGGTTCTAGATAAGTTGATGAACGAAGGAGGAGCTTGGTTTGGTGGTCGGTAGCCATCGGTTGGGCTGACGCTGTAAAGTATTATTATCGGAGCTTGTGACCCATTGTGAGTTCATATCGGTGTTTTTCTCTTATTTTCTTGTATTTGTCTATTTGACCATTTGTAAATCAGCTATCAATCAAATCTTCATCCGTGAAACAAAGAAGCAAAACGTCTCTGACATTATTATTACAGAAGCAAAAAAAAAACTCAGAGAAGCTTACAAGCAAATACAGCATTTTTAAAATTTAAACAGCACAACACATGTACCACGAAAGACGACCCTTTTATTCACCACAAAACACACACGACTTTATGTAGACGCCACTCGGACCTCGTGAGTAGTCTTGGTGTCTCTGTCTCCTCGGACAGTATGACCCTTGGTGTCTCGGTCTCGCACATCATAAGTCTTACTCTCTCGGACATCATGAGCTTTGTCTTCTATGGTTTGTCCAGCATCTTTGGTCCTCTGTCCCACATACTCAGCCATGTCAGCCAAACGCTGCTTCGCTTCCTCCAGCTCCTCCGGCATATGTTCCCTCGCCCGGCGGATGTAGTTGAGTACCCACGACATCGACGATAGTCCTGTGAGCCCTATTGCCCCTGACGCCATGAATCCGGTCATAGCTAAACCGATCACAAAGGCTGCTGGTACGATAACCGGACTGAAGATGAGGAACAACGGGAATGCTAGCATTAGTCCGATAACCGAACCAGCTAATGTCAAACCGGCTAGAGTCAGCAGCGTCCCTCCAACCGGTACACCGGCGACCACGGCTAGGACCTGCATGTCACGTGTAAACCACATACATAAGCATATTTTTGTTGTCTATACATATATATGGCTGAGATTCCAAGGATAGGGACCTGAGTGGAAGAAGGGCCACTATGGGGATAAAGGACTTTGATGCCTCCTTCGTGCTGGCGTAGAGGGTGCACTTGAACCTGGTGTGAATGTGTGCGAACGTCCGCCATTGATCGGCCAATTTAAAAAAGCTTAATTAGAGAGCCCTTGCAAGAAAGTAAAACCAAGAAGGTGTTGCTGATTTAGTTGCTTCTGCCTTTCAAGGTTTGAGAAATGGGATCGGCTTTGTCGTAATATAGACTAGCGAGATGCTGCGAGGACATGACACGTAACGGAGTGACGTGGCACCTGAGAAGCTTGCATGAGTAACAAGTTTCGTTTCCTTTCCTTTTTTAAAATTTAACTTTCAAAGAGAAGAGATTGCGAATCCGATGATACCAATGAAGGGGCTGACTGAGATGGGACAAAGACTCGCATTAGCTAGGGGCAGGTAGAGTCATGATACATGAAAGTCTGTTTTACCCTTATAATTGAACAGGGTTGAATAACCAAATGATCTACTCTCTTGAGTCGTCTGACTCTCCTATGGGGGCAACGTCTACTTTTGCATCAACTCTTCTGAATTTACAGCTTCAATGGAGCGATGAGGAAATATGTTACTTGGCGTATTGCTTCTGTTAAAGGGAATCCTCTGCTTACGGCTTCAAAATCAAAAACCCAAAGTGAGATTGAACAGATTATGCAGGAGACTGATCAAGAACTAGTTTTTCCAAACTTAGTACATAGCCTGTGATTGAGTTCAAGATCATGTATTGTTCCCCAGAACGAGATCTGTCTTGGGTTTGAAATCTCCACATTCTTATAGCTCTTGATCACTTAAAACATGAGAATGTAAATACGCTGCTCAGAATTTGACAGAATTATTGGCCTCAAGTTTCTGCATACACTGAATCACAAGCTGTCTCCCTCAAATTCGAAATACGCAGAATCTTCCAAGTCTTCTTTCATATGCAAATCCAGCTCTTTCAGCAATCCATAAACCGGCTCTTTCTCGAGATGCATATTATCATCAGCCACAAATCTATGGACCTTTCTCTTAATCTCAATCAAACTCTCTGCCAATCCTTTTTTAATTCCTCTGTCCTTGACCGAAAATCTCAACTTTTCCACATTATCCCATTCTCCCTTAACCCCATACATATTCGACATTAACATGTAATAACCAGCATGATTAGATTCCAATTCAAAAAGCGTCTTTGCAACAGTTTCCGCCATCTCACCATTCTGATGAATCCTACACGCGCCTAAAAGAGTACCCAATATTTGAGGTGTTGGTGAAAAAGGCATCCCCTTTGTGATTTCAATGGCAGTATCTAATTCTCCTACACGACCAAGAAGATCAACCAATACAGCATAATGTTCTAAGCTAGGAACAAGTCTATAGTCCCTCACCATCAACTTGAATATTCTCAATCCCTCATGAATCAAACCTGAGTGACTACAAGCAGATAAGACTGAGAGAAATGTCACTTCATTAGGCTCAACTTCTGAGCTCTTGACCATGTGATCAAATGTCTCCAGCGCTTCAGTGCCCTTGCCATGGATTCCATAACCAGTGATTAAAGAGGTCCAAACCACAGTGTCCTTTAAAGTAATCTCATTGAATACTTTGGAACCATTGCCTAGACTCCCACATCTTGAATAAAGCTCTACAAGAGAAGCTCCGATGAATGGGTTACTGTCAAATCCAAACTTGATCACATAACTATGAAAGCATTCAGCTTGTTCGAGAAAGCCCAACTCCGAACATGACCCGAGAATCTTCACCATAAGAATAGCATCAGGCCTCGTATTATTTTCAAGCAGCATCTTGGAAAATTCCTCAACAGATCTGTGAGCCATTCCATTTAATGTGAAACCGCTAATCAAAGCAACCCAAGAGACCACATCTTTCTTTGGAATCCTGGAGAAAACAGCATAACCTTCTTCAGGGGAGAAACACTTCATATACATATCAACTAGAGCAGTGGAGACTTTCACATCTGTCTCTACACCTTTCCTAATGGCTAATTCATGACTCTTCCTACCTTGATCCAAATCATGAGCAGCTGCACAAGCTTGAAACACACTGAGCATAGTAGCTACATTAGGTTCTGTTCCATTATCTATCATTTCATGGAAGAGACGCAATGCTTCAGTAGCAGCTCCATTTTGAACGTAGCAAGCAATCACTGTGCTCCAAGATATAACATCTTTCGCTGCCATCATCTTGAACAAAGTAAGCGCTTCTTTGAAAGCTCGCGACTTAGCATAACAATTCAATAGTGAGTTTACTAAAGACACATCCTTTTCAAATCCTCTCCGCATCACAAGACCATGTACGCATCTACCAAGCCTTGAATTGGATAGTTTTGTAGATGCAGAAACTAGAGTGATTAAAGTTACCCGATCAGGACTAACATCCGAAGCCAAGGCCATTCTCCTGAAAAACTCTACGGCCTGAAAGGGAAACCCATTTTTCTGAAACCCAGAAACCATAGAAGACCATGTCACTATATCAGGCTTCTCCAACTCATCGAAGACCCTCAAAGCTTCAGGCATTCTCCCACATTTAGCATACATATCTATCAGAGAAGATCCAACATAAAGGTCAGACCCAATGGTAGCATCCTTGTTGACGAGCGCATGAATCATTTCTCCATACTTAACTTCCCGCAACTTCACGCAGGCCTTGAGAGCAACTGGAAGCGTGAAGTTATCAGGCTTTTCACCATGGCGAAACATTTGACTAAAGTGACACAGGACTTGTTCCCATCGTTTATCTCTGGATAAGCTCTTAAGAAGAGTATTCCACTGATATAAGCTTCTCTTGGTCATTTCGTCGAACACTTGGCGTGCATCCACCGAAGAAGAGAACTTCCGATAAGAACCCATCCACTTTACCTGCAATTGATCCTTCAGAAAAGTTGCAACGATTTTCTCGCTTCTGCATTGCTTGAAGCACCTTGCCACGTCGACGTTTCTTTTTTTATCTTATTGTTTTGTTTTTGAATACCAACGCAACGAGGAGGATAAGCATAACGATTATTAACCTACAATAAATAAAGACTTGTTAAGTATTAAAAGGAAAGAAACAACAAACCACGTGGCAGTATCGGGGCTTATGCTGTTGTTGGGAATTGGAATACAAATACGCACAAGCCTTCTTCTTCTTCTTCTCCTTCTTCAAGCTCTGACTCATCATAACCCAAATTTCTGAGAATCAAAGCCAACCAAGGTCAGCATTTTCTACTGCGCCATCTCTCTCGATCTTGTTCAGTCTCTCTCTCTCTCCTTCTATGTCTATCGTCTACATTTGAGCTACTTTTCTTGTTATTATCATCACGTTGGTGTCGATACATGTTTTCTAGGTGTCGTGTAGTGAGAGTCATCTGGGATTTGATTGATTGATCGATGGATTCGGATTTGTCACGAAACGCGTAGAGTTCGGTAGAAGTTGTTCAAATCGGAAGCCGATCGCGGAGTGGTTTGGTTTGATTACGTCGCAATCAGTACGATATTCGATCAAACGTAAGCTTTTTTTTGTTTAATAATATTTCTTTAACCTTGTTGATTCCCCCTTTTTGCGGAATTGATTCCGGTTTCGATTATTCTACCTATTGATTTGTCCGTATATGCTTATTCGCATTTTTCTTATACTCGTTTAGTCAGAATCATGATTTTTTGTTTGTTGTTTTTTTTTATAAAATAAATTCTTGATAGATTTGCATCTGGGTTTTGGTTGTCCTTAAAGAGTGAAGGAGATAGTAAAGAAGGAATCCATTCTTGAAAAGGAATAAATAGCCAAAAAAAGGGATGCCTTTGAATTTAGGCAACGATGTCGATGGATCGTCCCGGATTATTTTGACTGAGCCTCGCGGATCTACTGCAGAGGTTTCACTCTTTCCTCTTATCTTTGATCATTTCACTCAGAGCATCATGATGTAAGAATCTACATTTCAGTAATTACTACTTTGATCCTTGTACTACTAAGCTATACAAGGAGATGTTTATCTTGAACGAGTATGTAATGTAATGAAAGATGCTCAACTTTTCTGGCCTTCATCGGTTCTTGTCATGATCTCTGTGAGGGGTTACATATTCTCGCTTTGAAACTTTTCAGGTGCTTCTATTTGGAGGACAAGTGATTTCTTGGAAAAATGAAAGGAGGGAAGAACTGCTTTATATGAGCAGCAAGGTAAGCTGTAATCAAATCATCTTTATATCTAAATCGTAGTAGCTCTGATGGGGTCACTCAATTAACTCATACATGTGATCTTTGTCCTCAGTTTCAAACTATTGCTCCATAGCTTCTCTCATTTTCTGTCATGTGTAACTTTGATATGGTTGATAGAGTTGTTCCTTCTGGTGACCTTTCGTTTGCACTATATGTATCCTGTGGCATTAATTAGAAGCCTGACTGTATAAGTATTCAATAGACAACATTACTTCCCACTAAGGAGTGAAGCAGGATGTTTTAACTACTATTTTTATTTGCCGCGTCTCATTTAGGCTCAATATAAGCCACCCAAGACGATCAGAGGAGGAATACCTGTTTGCTTTCCACAGGTTTGGCATCTCAGATCACTTTAACATAGTTGAATAACGTTCTCCTGTGTTTTCGTACCACCATCAATAATACTGTGCCATCTTTGCAGTTTGGAAACTTTGGTGGACTTGAGCGACATGGATTTGCCCGGAACAGATTTTGGTCACATGATGACGATCCTTCGCCTCTGCCTCCTGCTAACAAACAATCATCAGTTGATCTGATATTGAAGTCCACAGAAGATGACCTGAAGATCTGGCCTCACAGGTGTGTGGGAGAGAGATCTTTAACTTGGACTCTGATCAAGCTCAAAACATTGAATCTTTGCAGCCACATGTTTTCCTCTTTGCTCATGTTCTAAGATTTGAATGTTTTGTCAGTGCTTCATTATTATCATCTGGCTAACTTCATAATTCTTTGGTGTTATTTGCGCAGCTTTGAACTCCGTGTTCGCATCTCTATCAGCCTTGGGAAACTTACTTTGATCCCTCGTGTGAGGAACATTGACTCAAAGGCATTCTCCTTTATGTTTGCACTTCGAAACTACTTATATGTATCTGACATAAGGTGTGCCTTTCAAATGTCTTCCCATCTGATTTAGATTGCTTACTTTCTCCTCTGAGTAGTAATAAATCATGTGGGTATTGAATTCGCAGTGAGGTACGGGTGGAGGGTCTGGAGACACTTGATTATCTAGACAACTTGATGGGTAAAGAAAGATTCACCGAGCAAGCAGACGCAATTACCTTTGACGGTGAGGTAAGTAATGACAGCCACCCTTAAGCTTTTTTTATTTTTTAAAAACGGCCAAGACTGATACAGAGTCAGTGCGGTGCAGATTGATAGAGTGTACTTGAACACGCCAACAAAGATTGCTGTCATAGATCATGAGCGAAAGAGAACCATCGAATTGCGAAAGGAAGGCATGCCGAATGCAGGTGTGGTCATTGTAACAGATAAAAAAAGATAGCATTGTTGAACATTTATGAGTTTGGTTTGTAATGGGATTGGACTTGGAAAATCGCAGTTGTGTGGAACCCTTGGGACAAAAAGGCAAAGAGCATAGCTGATATGGGGGACGAAGATTACAAGACAATGATTTGTGTAGATTCTGGAGCTATCGAACCTCCGGTTTTGTTAAAGCCTTGTGAAGAGTGGAAAGGCAGACAAGAACTCTCTATCGTCTCATCCAGCTACTGCAGCGGACAGCTTGATCCACGCAAGGTTCTTTACGGAGATTAACTGATCCCTCTTTTTTTTTCTTACCAAGTAAAAAACAATAATAAGCCATGATCAACTTCTCAAGGTGTGTCTATGTTTTGAACTCGGAGCTCTTTTTTTTCTGATTGTTGTTTACACGGAAGAGAGGTCACGGTCATATTTTGTACCGTTGACTCTGTGTTTGACTGTCAAACAAAAATGTATCGGCTTTCTTTGATTAGTGAAACCAACTTTTTATGGCCCATTCAGCGAACATCATCACTCATTGTCTATAACTTTTGTGGCACATTAATGAAATCATTTTACTTAGTTTCTTTTTTTTCCTTTGTCAAACATCATTGGCTACGCGCGGGGTGAAATAATTATTAAAAAAATTTATATAATTTTAGATACAAATCTATTATATTTATTGGTGAAATTATTATCCGGTATCCGTGATCCGCTTGTATATGCTAAATGATTTTTATCAATGTAATGATTATTTTTAACTATCGGATGTCCCCGAAAGGACTATTTTTAACTAAAAGTTCAACAAAAATGATTACTTTATATATTCGAATTATGAATTATTTAAATTTTTTAAAGTATTTAACACTTTAACTTTTCTACTTTTATCATTTTTATCAATTTTGGTCATTTTTATTATATATAATTCGGTGGACTCTACTCATATTAATAGCCGATGTGAAAGTTTTAACAGAACCTAGGTTCATTCATAAAGAGGTAATTTATGTTGGTTTTAAGAAATTTAAATCATATCATATGCAAAAAAAATATATATTTTTTTTAATTATGTTGATGATGTGATTATTTATTTTTTTAACAAAGATGATACGAGGAATATAATGATTAAAATAATTTATATGGTATAATTGGAAGAAAAAATAGGAAGAGAGAGAGTATAATTGATTTATGTTATGATTAGTTTAGTTGGATATAAAATTGATTTTCAAACAATTTAATGTGAGTGACATAAAATGTAAATATTCTTGTAATTTAAACCTGTTTTTATATTTTTTTGAGAAGCTCTCTGGTGTTGACACATCAGCATAGCATCTCTATAAATAACACGCCAATACAAGGTTTAATTCTAATAGTCTTTCTTAATATATAAGGGATTATATGAGTTTCGGTCAAATATATTTGACAAAAGAAAACAAAAAAAAACAAACTTGGGTCTTACAGTTTGTTTTTAGAGTTAACTAGCTAAATAACTATAGATCATAAAATATTTAGCTATCTAACCAAAGTTTTTAAAAAACTAAAATCCCTGTAGCGCGGGATGTGTGAGAAGTCTGTATTGCCCCTTTTCCACATAAACATAGCGACGTATTGATATCTTCTTCTCCATTCTTTCTCTCTCCTTCTCCGGCATTTTTTGTTTGTTTGTTTTCTTCTTTTCTAACAACAAAACAAAAAAACATACAAAACAAAGATGAATCTGACAAAACTTTGAACACAAAACTTATTTTTCTTACCGATAACAATCTAACGAGACCCATATACCCATAGTTCTGGTGACGATGACACCGCAGGCGTCAACCACCGTTGTTCTTGTTATAAAGGGTTACACATTTTTTTGTAACGTGTTAAAAATTCTTGTATTACGTATAAAAATTATATTTACATATAATTTCATACTTATCGTGATATCAAACATGTTAGATTGCTAACAATAGTCTTGCACATGTTAAAATATTTATTGTACCAGATAAACGTTTAAATGAATCGTCAACTTTATATTTAAATGGGTAACTCATTCGTTGCATGTTAGCTTTCGTATTATTGTATCATATAAACATCTAGATGGAAATCTAAGTTTTTATTTAGTGCACTAACTAATTCGTTAAACGTTGATTTTCATATTAACGTATATATATATATTTATACTTATTGCGATATCAAACATGTTAGATTGCTAACAATAGTCTTGCACATGCTAAAATATTTATTGTACCAGGTAAACAATTAAATGAATCGCCAACTTTATATTTAAATGGGTAACTCAATCGTTGCATGTTAGCTTTCGTATTTATTGTATCATATAAACATCTAGATGTAAATCTAAGTTTTTATTTAGTGCACTAACTAATTCGTCGAACGTTAACTTTGATATTAAAGTATATATATATATATATTTATGGACAATAATTTTTATTGATTTGTGTGTTATATGTTATTAATTTGTTTAACGCGCCAAAAATAATATAACTTGTTGATAAAAAATATATTACGGTAAAACAAGAAAGTTATAGCGCTAAAACAGTGTTTACCAATAAATCATGATATTTATGATGTTAGGATTTTGTCCATACAGAACTGAGAGATGCGAAATTACCCGAGTCTTCGAATGCGGCAGTGAGACAGCAGAATTGTATGGGAGCGAGAGAGCACATCAAGTCAAGGATAGCTCGATCCATGGCGGCGAGGATATCGGATCCGAAAGATCTCGTACTCCAACAAACCTTGTATGTAGCCACACAAGCACGCATCGCCATCACTCTCGCCATACTGGCGGCGTAACCGAGGGATCTGGCTTCCCCCAGTAAAGTAATCAACTTTGGAGGTTGATTTGGGGTTTCGAAACAGAGAAGAAGACGAAAAATATTTGGGATTTCGAATCAAAGTTGAAAAAGTCAGCGGGGATTAAGTAGATGAGAAGAGGAAAATCCTCCCTCCTATTTGCTCGTTTCTGTTTTGATTTCTCAATTCAATCATCCAAAACCCCAATAATCACACCATTAGAGGCTTGACATACCACTGTACCTAGCAGCGACACCGAATTCGGAATTGAAACCGAGAAATTTGGGAGTACGAGTTGTTTGAATCGTGTAGACAGAATCCTCGAAGACATCGATGATTGAGTCAGAACGGAGGAGGGATTTAGATTCGTTAGAGTCGAGGAAAGCGGATAAGCCATGGAAGGAGGTTGTGTGAGGGTAGATAAGAGAAGATTACGATTGTTGAGAGTGATTGGAGTTGTGAAGCGTAGATGAGATAGGGGTAAATTTGGATTTCAGTATTTGTAATAATAACAAAAACAGTAAATGGTTAGATATCAAATTATTTTTGGTTTCTTAGTCGTAGAGTCTAACTACTCTTGTTTTTATTGTTTATAAAAAATTTACTGCTGATAAACGTATTTTTTCACATTGATCGTACAATTCCATTATATAATTTAAATATATATCCCATAAAGTGAACTCTCCATTATCCAATGGTAACTGGTAAGTTGTTTGTTGTCTCAACTTTTTGCTTCTTAAAATCATAAATTAACACGAAATTACGGGTAAAATATATTTTGGCTTGGTGAGCAAGGTAGTGTGGCCCTACATAAATAAGTTATTTACAAAAAGGCCATTCAGCTCGATTCCCGAAGCTCCCAAGTGGTTCGGACGTTAAGAACCCAAGGCTCGTATCCGAAGCAATCTCATAGTCAAGGTCAGTGTTGTCCGAAGCTGAGGTTCGTCAATTGTGTTCTTGAGAAGCTTTCCTCGAAGCTTAGGTTTCGGAACGTACGGGGCTCTGTGTAAACTCCACTTTCCCGCTCACGGTAGACTCGGTCTTGTTCTCGTCTTCACGCGTTCACTCTACAGTCCATTTTACTTAGCCTAGTGGACAACCTCAAAGCTTCGTCTCTCTCTCTCTCTCTCTCTCTATCTATATATTTCTCTCTCGGTTTTCTCCTCCTTTGTTTTGGGAGTCATGGCGAGGTATGCTTTGAACCCTAATGTTAAGCCCCAGATTTTGTTGATTCCCAATCGATTTTCTCTACGTTTCTTCCCCCAATTCGTTCCATGGTTTCCGCGAAAGGCGTATCCTTCGCAAGAATGGTTTTTTGATTCTCCTGAAAGATTGATTGAAATTTTTACAAGTTATACTTAATTCTTCTAATTTGGGCATTGTCTGTATCGGTCTATTGCTTTCAGTTTTGAGTATGTACGAGATATGGATTCTTCTGCTCTGCGTATCTGTGAGATTTTGTGAAATTTATTATCTGACAAGAGTATTTGTTTGAGTCTCTAACGTAACTCTGTAGAATACAAAACTCGGAGTTGTTGTTTTTTGAGATGATGATGATGATTTCTTTCTTTGAGCAGCAGCTGTTTAATCTCTAATGTATCATTTTGTAACAAAATTGCGAACTTTATATACAGTGCTTGGATTGTAGATGGCCGAGGAATCGCAACCAAAGTGAAGAATGCGTCTGTCTCTTCAGCTCTGCAGATCAAAGACTGTGGAGCTTCTATCAAATGCCCCAACTGCTCTTACCGCATTGACAACAGCAATGTGAGTGAAGCTCACACTTCTTCTCCTGTCTTGCTCTGACACAGACGACTGATTGATTTCTCGGTTTCAGGTGCTGATTCCATGGCCTGGCCTTCCCAGAGGTGTCAAGTTTGAACCAACTGATGAGGACATCATTGAATTTTTGGAAGCTAAATGTGGGATCGACGGCTCGGAACCACACGTGCTTATCGAAGAGTTTATTCGGCCAGTCACTCAAGATGTTGGAATCAATTACACGCACCCGGAAAACCTTCCTGGTAAATATGATAAGTTGATAATTGTTGTTCTTCATCAATTTGAAACTAGATTACTTCTCTTGAGTTTCTCCAGCTGGTTTATTGAGCTTTGTTTTCTCAGGTGCAAACAAAGATGGAGTGAGTGTCTTCTTCTTTCACAAGACGGTGCAAGCATATGGAACAGGACAAAGGAAACGCAGAAAGATCACACCCACATGCCTGAACGAGGAACCAGTTCGCTGGCACAAGACAGGGAGAACCAAGCCTGTGTTTGTCAGTGGAGTGCAAAGGGGCTGCAAGAAAATCATGGTGCTCTACAAGAGCGCTAGAAAGGGATCAAAGCCCGAGAAATCAAACTGGGTCCTTCATCAGTACCATCTGGGTACGGAAGGAAAGGAGATAGGAGACTTTGTTGTTTCTAAGATCACATATCAGCAGCAGAAACTAGGGGATGAAGGTGAGAGTTCCGGGGTTAGAGGTGGCCCAACAACACCCAAGACGAATACTCCTACACCACCTAGACCTGTAGATGGTGTTGCTGGCGATGAAGATGCTTTTGATGATGCAAACATGTTTGATCCATTTGCTGAGGTCAATATTTGTTAGTAGCCACAAAATCTTTGGCTTTGTTTTCAAGAGACTTTTTTTGATTCTTTTTCTCTCTGTGGTAAACCAGGGACTGGACAGCATTCCAGAAGCTGTTTTGGGGAAGATGTGGTCCAAAAAAGCTCGAACAGAAGAAGAGCATTTCGTTGTAAACCTCAGTGAAGATAACTTAACATGCAACGAAAACTTTGAAGCTTCGTCTCTTTGGGAGAAGCAGGTTCTCCCTAATCCTAGCCTCGCAACTTTCGGGGAATTAGATGGTTTTGCGCTTTCAGATCTGGAGAATGCAGATTTGGGGACTCCCCCTGATTTCCTCACTGTAAGATCCAAATGTAAAAATAAAAACCATTCCTCGCTGAAAGATTGGAACTTAAATCCTGATTTCGATTTCATGGGTTAATGCAGTTAGCTTCTCAGGAGAGCTTGTTGAATTGGGTGGGATGGCTGTGATTGGATTCTTGCTGCTAAATGCAGAACCTCTCAAAAGGCGGAGAAATGCCTGAGAAGAAGAAGAAGAAAGCAAAAGCAGGAATGTGTATAGATAAGAAAACTTTAAAGTCTGCCAAGCTCAAGTCATATCTCTGTGATAATTTTACTTCAGCAAATTCTCAGGCGATCAGTTTTCTCTCGGATTCCCGGAAAGTTACTTGAATTTTCCTGGAATAATCATTTCATTCTCCACTTGATTGTAATTCTAAAACACATTTTGACCTTTGTGTACTACTTACCGTCTGTTGTGGTTACTCTGTTTTGTTTGGCTCAAGGTCTTAAGAGCAGTGAACCCCTTTTAGGCGTTCTAAGGAATATTTTATGATTAATTTATGATTAATTTAAAATTTAGAACCTCTTAAAAGGGTTTTTAACTTTTTTATCTTTTTGAACCTCATCAGAGGTTCTTAAAAAAAAAATTAATTTTTTTTTAATATAATTTAATTTGTTTAAATTTATAAACATACTATATTTTATAAAACCAAAATTATATTGCATTTCATAAAATTTAAAACATACAAAATATAGATATTAAAATCATAATACGTTTAGTTGTAATTTTGAAGGGTGCCAAATTTGTGCCATATATGCTCAACCAAATCAGCTTTTAATTGTTGATGTATTTTTCTATCACGAACTTGATTTCGAATGCCGATCATATTGCCGAGATATGTAGGCATATCTGTAGAAAACGTCATATCCACTTGTGAAGTTCTGATTTCTTCTCCTTGTTCGAATTCTGATATATCAAACAAAGTGTATTCATCCCGTTCGTTCTACTATCATATTGTGTAGTATGATACATGTCCTCATAATCTTTCCTATTTTTACCTCATCCCAAACAAGAGCTGGGTTTTTTACAATGGCAAATCGAGCTTGCAAGACTCCAAAAGCACGCTCGACATCTTTGCGGACAGCTTCTTGATATGTTGCAAATAAGGATGCTTTCGGACCTTGAGGAATTGGAATAGATTGGATAAATGTTGCCTATTTAGGATAAATTACATCGGTGAGATAGTACGCCAAATGATACTCGTGTCCGTTGACAAAGTAATTCACTTTTGGAGCTTTACCTTGTAATATATCATCAAAAACTGGTGAGCGATCAAGAACATTGATATCGTTTAAGGTACCTGGAGGTCCAAAAATGCGTGCCATATCCAAAGATCTTGTGACGCTACAGCCTCTAAAACGATTGTCGGTTTTACTGATCCACGTGTATATTGCCCTTTCCAAGCGGTGGGACAATTCTTCCACTCCCAATGCATACAATCGATGCTTCCTATCATCCCGGGAAATCCGCGTATCTCTCCAATATTGAGTAGTCGTCGAAGATCTTCTGGTGTGGGTCTTCTTAGGTACTCATCTCCAATATTATTCCTTCTACGAAATTTTCCAAGCATAAAATTGCAGTACTTTCACCGAGCCGGAGGTATTCGTCAACCGCGTCAGCCGCACAACCATATGCCATCATACGAATTGCTGATGTACACTTTTGTAGTCCAGAGAGACCGAACCTTCCGGTAGCATCTCTTTTTTGTTGAAAGAAAGGAACTTCATTGGAGAGACGAACGACAATATGCATGAACAAGGGCTTGTTCATTCTAAAACGGCATCGAAATATATACGGAGGGTATGTTGCATCTTCACTAAAATAATCGTTCCATAAGCGGTTGTGGCCTTCTTCGCGTTCTCTTTCAATGTAGGCTCGTTTCTTCTTTGGCTTTGTTGCTGCATGACGATCAAGAACGGCGTCTAACATGTTGTCGAATTTTTGATCGAAGACTTCATCAAAACTTTCATCAAATGATCCGTCGAAAGCATTGCTTGAAGAAGATGCCATATTTTTGTGATTTTTTTTTTTTTTTGGAGAAACAAAAAAAAGATATGGAGTTTTGTTTTTGTTTGATGGAGAAATAAAGGAAGATATAGAATTTTGTTTTTGTTTAATGGAGAAAGAAAAGAAGATACGAAATTTTGTTTTTGTTTGATCCTTGGTTTCAACAGATATATAGATGGATATATGATCTAAAAAATGGGTGGTTTACAATACTCAAAAAAAAATTGTGGTTTACAATACTCAAAAAAAATTTGTGGTTTACAATACTAAAAAACAAAACCAAAGTGGACCCGTGTAAACACGGGAAACAAAACCCGTGTGGCAAAATGTATAAATCAGCAATATAACTCAAATGGCTTTACAAAATGCATGTTATACATTAACATACTAACATACAAAATGCATGTTATACATTAACATAGCAATAGAAAAATTTGTTTAGTTTAATATGTTTAATACATACTCTTTGAAAGTGATATATGTTTGGTTCTGAACTAAGATTTCACGGAGGTTTTCCCATGACCTTTCCTGCCCAGATGGTGGAGCTTGAGGAACCGAACGGCTGCGCCAATCACGAGAGTCTGGCTCATAGAATCAGCCAGGAGATTATTGAACCGAAACCTATAGCATTAAAACAACAAATCTGTGTTAGAACTCATGAAACATCAGATAACACATAACTCATGAAACTTCAGATAACACATAATCAAATGCTAAAGTGATCTTTCAACAAGTATACACCAAATTGCCTACGACAGCTTCGTGACAAATACATGAGCTAAAAATGATGGTTTTGATTAACACATAATCATTTATTCAAAGAACACATCAAAGTCATAGCAAGAACACATCAAAGTCATAGCAAGAACACATCAAAGTTCATACAACAAAACACATAATAGTTCATACAAAAAACACATCAAACATCATGAGTTATTACACAGCATAGTTCATAGAAAGGGACTTTATAATTATGACAACATATCAGTAATTAGCTTGTTCTTTAGCGCCATTTCTATATCAGAAAGTGGCTCTGTTTTTGCAAGGAGGCTGTCAAGTAACTTATTCTTACAAAGCTTCTCTTTCATTTCCAAATTTTTTTGCTTTATCTCCCACATGCTCTGTAACTCCAACAGTTCCTTGCCTTCTTCTTTAGCACTGCTTGTCTTCTTCCCATTCCTCTTAGCCGCTTTCTTTGATGCCTTAACACCAGGCGGACGCCCCATTATTGATACATCCTCTCCATGGCTTTCTGGTTGGGAGCTTGAAGACTGTGCTGAACCCTCTACAAGCTTTCTTCTTTTAGAACACCATTTCTGGTCATGGCGAAGCTCCCTCCATGCATGAGCAAGTGTGAACTTGATCAGGTGATCATTGAAAAAGATTTCATGAGCTGCTTTCATAACATCATTCTCATTATGGCCGCCTGATTGCTCTTTCATTGCAGCCTCATAGCATCCAACGAACTTGCATACTTGGTCATTTATCCTCCCCCACATTTGCTTACAGTGACTGGCCTCTCTATTTTCTCTCCAACAAGCTGTGAACTTGAGTTAAAGTACGCTTGAATTCATTTCCAAAAGGCTGCAGCTTTTTGTTCATTCCCAATAACCGGATCCTTGCTAGTGTTCAACCATGCACTGATGAGAACAACATCCTCCTTCGGTGTCCATTTCCTTCTTTCTTTACGCTCTGCAACACCTAGGCTTCGATCATCAGAACGTTGGCTACTCAACAGAGAGACTTCTGATGATCCAAGTTCTATACTAGGAGAGTGACTATATGGATTCGTAGAATCCATATCTTAGTTTGAGTGTTTAGTGGTTTAAGTGTTTAGAAGGATAAGGAAAGAGTGTTAAGTGTTTAGAAGAAGTTTTAGAACAAAGAAGCGATTGTGTTTGTGTTTAAGTGTTTGCACCAATATATAACCGATTGTGTTTAAGTGTTTTTAGCAAGCAAGCATTGATCACAAGACCTTTACCTAACAAAAGCTAACAAGCATTGGTCACAAAGACCTTTACCTAACAAAAGCTAACAAGCATTTATCACACTAACTATTCAGCTAACTATGTATGCTAACAAAGAGTTAGGTTTAAGTGTGACATAACAAGTTATGGTTGTGTTTAAGTGTTTAAGAAGGGTTAGGTTTAAGTGTGACATGACAAGCATTGATCACAAAGAGTTTTAACTCTTTACCTAATAAACAGCTAACAAGCATTTATCACAAATGAATCATGACACTAAACAGCTACTGTTGAAGCAAAGAGAAAGGTGTTTTGGTTTCAAGAAGTAGAGTGTTCAATCTACTTATATCTGAAAATTCTGTCTGCAACTTACCCAGGTAGAGGAAGGACGATGTCACTAGTCGAGTAAGTTCGAGCTTCAAAAGCAGCACAACAATCCAATGCCTCTCCATTCAACCTCACAAAAAACAGAGAAACATGATCAAATTCTTGCATAGTTATGAAAGATCAAATCTTAGCACATAAATGCAGATTGACACAAAGCCTTAGGAAATATTCAATAACAACAAGCAAGACCAAGGTAGACTAGATAATAAACTGATAAAGAGACCATTTCAATTAACTGTGAAAGAGAAAAGACTGGTGGCAGACTGAATCTGATAGAAATAGCAAGAATCAAGTCATGTTCTTAGTAACAAATACACAGGCCGTTATAAAATCATTCTTCTCACGAGAATCAGATCCAGAGACATACACCCAACCCATTTCTACCATTCTTCTCACGAGAAAATTTGCAAAAGATGCAATTTCAACCTATTTTTGTTCTAACTAAGGAAACATTCACTCAAAACGCCAAAGAAACACTACTAAAATCATTTGGAATTTGAACTCGCATCTGGAGACAAGCCCAATACAAGTGACTCCTATAGATAAGAGCATAAACAGAAGAGTAGTCATTACCAGGAATAGGTCGGGATTGATGAACGAAAAGGAGGCTCGCTTGAATGAGCCTCGCGGCGGACTCAATCTCTCATCCTCATCGCCGTATCTGATCACTCATCTCTGTCCGTAGATTCCTTTTTATTCATCCATCGCCGTACCTGATTTTCCATCCAACAGTCATCATTCAAGTCTCTTCTTATTACTCCTCTTCTTCACTTGTCCTTTGCTCTCGCCAACGCTACAACAATGGCGTCTCTCGCTCTCTCCGGCTCCTGCTCTCTCGCCTTTCCCCTCAAATCTCGATCTCTCCTTCTCCCTCGTCCTCCTTCCTCTCTCAATTTGCTGAAACCTCTCCGATCTACTGATTCCCGCATCTCCTTTCTCAAATCTCAACATCCTGTCGCTCTCACCCGGAGATCAACTCTCGTTAAGGCCTTTTCCGACGATGGTGGAGGCACCTGATCATCTCCTCTCGCCATAGGTTTCGATTCCTCCGCTCAAAACAAAAAAAACCCCAAATCGCTTTCGATTTCGCCAAATCCGGCGACACAAACAAAAAAGCAGAGAGAAAGTCGATTTTTTTTTTTCTTTCGCCAATCAGAAGGAAACACGTTGCTTTAAGAACCGCTCCTTAAAATCCTTATTTAAAAATCGGTTCTAAACTTTAAAACCCTTTTTTATTTATTTTTATTCATAATTAATCTAAGAACCTCAGTCTAAACCCTCGTTTGGAGATGGTCTTAACGGTTATATATATCTTTCGGTATTTACCATTTTCACCATATATTCTCACGATACCCCATTATTACCCCCAAATAAATCATTATTCCGACTAACCGCTTCAAATTACACACTTTTAGGGTCTCTCTTCACTCGCAAATTAGGGTCTTCTGAGCCAGGCTTTTCCGCAGCTCTCCTGCGTTTTTTGTCGGTGGTGGGCGCCTCCAAAATCTACCCTTTGGTATAAATAAGTTAAGAAGATTCGCACTTTCACCATTAAAGCCCGCTCTAAGCCCTAATATGGCCAGCAGTACGATGGTGAGGAGAGGTCGCGGCGGCGGAGGTGGTGGTATGGGCGGAGGAGTAAATCGCAGTTATCTGAGTCAAGTTATGGAGTCGTGCGGGAAGGAATTAGCTACGGCGGATGATATCGTCGATGATCTCCGTTCCAGGTACGGTAATTATGCGAGGTTGAAACGGCAAGTGCTTCTGCTCAACGTCAGACAGATCCTTAATGTCAAGCGGGTCAAAGACGAAGAGGAAGATGACAGCAATGGCGATGAGGAGGTTGCCGCTGCTGTTGCTAAGAAGAAGAAACAGAGACGGATTGATGAGAAAGAGGAGAAATTGCAGCGAGCGGAGCAGTCGCATCTCAGCAGGAGAAATAAGGAGCGGTCAGTGTCTTCTTCTTCGTCGGAAGACAGTGGCGATGTGTCGACTTCTGAGGACGCGATTTACAGCGAGAAGCTGAGTCCGCGGTTTGATTTGATAAACGACAGTCTACGAGACAACTACGCCAAGATGAAGGGCTCCTCGAAGAAACCAATTGGGTCTTGTTCTTCGCCTGTGGAAAAGAATGTCGAAGTTGAGACTGTGACCAACAAAGGTAGAAGCAAGATGACTACAATGGGGTCGGGAAAGGAGGCTAAAGTCTCTCTTTCCGTCAGTGGAACTACTGGTAATGGCGATTTGGGAGTGGAGGGTAATAAAGGACCTACATTTAAAGATTTCGGTGGGATAAAAAAAGTGTTGGATGAATTGGAGATGAATATTCTATTCCCGATTCTCAACCCTGCACCGTTTAAGAAGATGGGAGTGAAGCCACCAAGCGGGATTCTATTCCATGGACCACCTGGCTGTGGAAAGACCAAGTTGGCCAATGCCATAGCCAATGAAGTTGGTGTTCCGTTTTATCAGATTTCAGCCACAGAAGTGGTTTCTGGTGTTTCCGGTATAGAATCGCATATCCATTTGTTCATTTTGTTGTGGCTCCCTCTTTGATCTCATTAATGTCAGTTGTACTAATACAGTACGATAATTTTCTAACTCTCAGGTGCTTCGGAAGAGAATATTAGAGAGCTCTTCTCTAAAGCTTATAGGACTGCCCCTTCGATTGTGTTTATTGATGAGATTGATGCCATTGGATCAAAGAGAGAAAACCAGCAAAGGGAGATGGAGAAGCGGATAGTAACGCAATTATTGACTTGTATGGATGGGCCTGGTAAAAAGGGCGATAAAAATGATCCTGATTCTAGTGCTGGGTTTGTTCTCGTCATTGGAGCTACAAATAGGCCTGATGCTCTTGATCCCGCTCTCAGGAGAAGTGGGCGATTTGAGTGTGAGATTGTTCTAAGCGTTCCAGATGAAGATGCAAGGGCTGAGATACTCTCTGTTGTAGTCCAGAAACTTAGTCTAGAAGGTCCCTTTGACATGAAAAGAATAGCTCGTATAACAGCGGGTTTTGTTGGAGCCGATTTGGAAGGTGTTGCTTACAAGGCTGGCAGGATAGCCATAAAGAGGATCATGGATTCAAGAAGATCGGAACTATCTGGTGACTCCGAAGATGATAAATCTTGGCTGAGGCGGCCCTGGCCGGAAGAAGAGTTGGAAACACTCGTTGTCAAAATGTCTGATTTCGAGGTGTGTTAATTGGATGCTTGATATGAGTGTACTTTTGTCTACTTCAATGGTTACAAAGTTTTGCCCTTTGGTTACTGACTTTGTTAGTTGCTCTCTTTTTTTTTTCTACCAGGAAGCAGTGAAGTTAGTTCAGGGATCTTTAACTAGAGAAGGATTCTCTACCGTTCCCAATGTCAAATGGGACGATGTTGGTGGACTTGACCATCTACGGCTTGAACTCAACAATTACATTGTCAGACCTATCAAAAAGCCTGAGATTTATAAGGTAGTAATAAAACACTTGCCACCGTTATATAGTCAAGATTACTTGCTTGTTTTATTGAGGTCTGAAAGTGTCTCTTTGGATCTTTTTAGGCTTTTGGGGCAAACTTAGAGACAGGATTTTTGCTCTATGGACCACCGGGTTGTGGCAAGACGTTGATTGCAAAGGCAGTTGCAAACGAGGCAGGAGCTAATTTCATATACATCAAGGTTTGACTTTAACGTCCGATTTTTTGGATTTTGCTTTGCATATGAATGATTCAGAATAATGTGATTTTCTATCTTCTATCGTTGGCTTTCAGGGTGCAGAAATTCTAAATAAATACGTTGGTGAAAGCGAGCTTGCTATTCGGACGTTGTTTCAGCGCGCCCGGACATGCTCGCCATGTGTACTCTTCTTCGATGAGGTTTGTGTTTCACATTTTGAACAGTCTTAGTCTGGCTAGAACGCAAACGTATAATCTTGAGATGATTCTCCAAACTATGTAGTTTAAGAGCTGTCTGATTCTTATACATGAGTAATGTTTTTGAAGTTCAGGTGGATGCTTTGACAACAAGTCGTGGCAAAGAAGGTGCTTGGGTTGTTGAACGACTTTTGAACCAGGTAATAAAGGCTTTCTTCGTTATACTGAATGCTGCAACCGTAAATCTTACTCAGGCGTTGATCAAATGGATTTCTATGTTCCACAGTTTCTTGCTGAGCTGGACGGTGGAGAGAGGCGTAATGTATATGTAATTGGAGCTACAAACAGGCCAGATGTAGTTGATTCTGCTTTCTTGAGACCAGGTAGATTTGGGAATCTTGTGTACGTACCCCTCCCTAATGCAGATGAGCGTGCTTCAATTCTAAAAGCTATTGCAAAGAAGAAACCCATAGATCCTAGTGTTGATCTGGATGCCATTGCGAAGATGAACTGTGAAGATTTCAGCGGAGCTGATCTCGCTAACCTGGTAATCTTTGTCGATAACGTTTCTTGAATCATGATAGTACGACCCATGCTCTGTAATGTGTATGATTCTGATGGTTGGGTTTGAATTGATGAAATGGAAGGTGGACAAAGCTATACACCTGGCAGTGGAGGAGAAATTCAGGTCCAGTGAGTCGTCTGAAGATGATGTTACAGATTCAACTGAGTGTACCATCAAGATGACTCATTTCGAGCAAGCCTTGTCCTTAGTCCCACCCTCTGTGAACAAACAGGTATTGCTCTTCTCTCTGTTGTCATCACTTTGAGAGACTGAAAAATTCTACCCGTCTCTCGTTGAGTTTGATTTTCATTTTGGTGGTTTTGCAGCAAATAAAACACTACGAGGAGCTATCAAAAAAGCTACAAAGAAGCACTCGAAGGAACATCGAACAAATCACAATAGGATAATCTAATTATAAATGTCTGCAAAATCCCATTTTTCCGAGGTAGATACCATCTTTAGATTTAAAGACTCGCCTGTATTTGAACTTCAGACACGTAATAGAATCAAGTTTTGTTTCCAACTACTCTTGTCAGATCCGTAAAATTACAAAAATAATAATAATAATAATCTGAGACTGTAAAGTGTATGTACAGAGTAGAGAGAACAAAAGCTGTAAACCGTTTTTGAGATCACCTAAATACTATAGAGGACTGATAAGCAGAGGTCCTTATCATCAGCCAGTTTCTCGTTTGCAGTTCCCAGGTAATAAGTACTTGTAACTATCAGCATTTTGGATCAGATATCCAGGGAGATGAACAGCCGAGTAAGACCGCGGAATAGGACCTAGTTTCCCGATAATCTCTCTGAATGTGTGTTCTTCAGGAAGCATATCGAAAAGATCAGTTCCTTTGCAGATAACATCTTGGATTCGTTTCGGGTTCAGATAATGTAGGAATCTAACCCGGTCGGTATGGCTATAAGCTTTCATCTTGAACACAAAATCTTTGATGTGTCTGAAACAGAAGCTGCAATGCCAGCCTGAATCTGCCAAAAGATTGTTGCTTTGCCGGAAATGAGCGTACCGAGTTTTCCCAGGCTTGTAGAGATGAATCGAAGCTCTCCAGCTTTTGTTATCGACATAATACTCATATGAGTAGAGGTAGTTTCTCAACTGAAGATGAAGAATCGGTGGGAATCCGTCACACCATCTAAGCAGATTTATGGTATGACCGCTCGGGATCTCATCGACATCCGACATTATCAAAAGATCATCTTCTCTTATACCTGCGAGTTTGATCAATTGGTCCAGTGCAAGCCTTTGGAATGATTCTTCCACAAACGGGTTTTCGCCTTTCTTGAATCTGCCTCCTACGTGCCCATAAGCCAGCCTTGGCTCAACGAATTTGAATCCTTTTTCCCGGCTATCTGCGAAAGCCAATGGTTTTAGCAGTCCGGTGAAGGTTGAGTTCGATTCAAGAAGCACAAACTGCGTGATGTAAGGATTTAACTCCTTCCAACGGATAGTAAGCATATGGATCTCGTTACTGAACAAGACAGCATCAAAGACTCTTCGTGGAGATTGGCGGATATTCCAGCCATGAAGATTGCAGAGCATTTCCATGGAAGTGTTGTGGTGGTAGTAATGGGGAAGGATGTTAAATGGTTTGGGAGGTGATTCCCATAGAGGTCTCAAGAAATATGTGATCTTCTGACCGTGTAAGTAGATACCAAAGATGGAGATTGGCACGAGAGTGAAGAGAAATAGATATGTTTTGAAATCGAGTCTTCTTAGAACACATTTAAGCCTTGACATGGCCTTGCCTGCTCGAGAACCCTCCTGTAAAAAAGGAAAAAACCAGAAACTGAAATATCAAAAAGAAGCATAACAAAATATCACAAAGAAGCATAACAAAACTGTGGTTCAATTGCTGCTTAAGATAAAACAATGCAAAATCATCCAATCACCTTCTCTAGTCGCAAATCATAAACAGTTGAGAGAAGGATTAAGAATCTAATAAGGCTTTGAATCAGATGAGAAAACAGAAATTCACCTGTCCACAAACATCTTGGCATATATGATCCGTCTTCTTAGAACTACAATAACCATCAGACATGGTTATACCTTAGAGAAAGCAAAATAATATCAGATTTCTCGACTTATGAAGAAACAGAAAATGAGAGATGTCTCGGAGGAAGATGAAGTCCGAAAAATCCTCTATTGAGAAGGATCCCTCTCCTCTCCTCTCAGAGAAACCAATTATAGCCGTTTGGTGCTTTTTAGCTTCCATATCTAATTAAAAACATTCATTACTCTTTCTGTAACTCAGAATGAGAAAACATCAGAATATATATCAGAACCAAAGAAAATTTTCATCCGTCAGATCTTACGAAATTCTTTTGTTTGCGGAAAGGCCCAAAATCAGAAATCCTTTTGTTATTATTATTATTTTTTTAATCAATCTATTGATAATTCATAATCTTTCAAAATTAAAATAGTAAAAAGCATTTTAGGCCGGACGTTAAAAAAAAAAAAAAGCAAAGAATTGTGAGACGATTATGAGACGGCGAAATGAAACCCCCAACGACGACGAAGGAGGAGGAACAAATCACGAGGAAAGAGCCGCCACGAGTTAAGTCTATGCTCCAATGGTGGCGGAGATGGACGGTGTTGGTGGCGGCAATCTGGATTCAAGCATTCACGGGGACAAACTTCGATTTCTCCGCCTACTCTTCCGACATGAAATCTTCGATGGGGGTTTCTCAATCGCGGCTGAATTACATGGCCGTGGCTTCAGATTTGGGTAAAGCATTGGGTTGGTCTTCGGGTTTCGCGATTGCGTATTTCCCTGTCTCCGCTGTTTTATTCGCCGCCGCCGCAATGGGCCTCGTCGGTTACGGCGTCCAGTGGTTAGCCATCGCCGATGTAATCGATCTGCCTTACTCTCTGGTTTTGGTTTGCTGCTCCTTAGCCGGACTAAGCATCTGCTGGTTCAACACCGTCTGCTTCGTCCTCTGCATTCGACACTTCGAATCCAACCACTCCCTCGCCTTGTCTCTCGTTGTGAGTTTCAACGGAATCAGTGCTGCCTTGTACACGCTTGGTCATGAAGCCATTAGTGGCAAATCATCCGCAAGCTCTGATATTTACCTTCTCCTTAACTCTCTAATCCCTATAATCGTCTCTGTTTTAGCCCTTTGGCCGGTCCTTACCAACCCTAACTCCTCTCAATCCGATGCTTCTCGGACCCATGACGAAACCCCAATCTTCGTCGTCTTCAATGTCTTAGCCTTAATCACATGCTTTTACCTTCTCTTGCCTTCCTCAAACACCTACTTAGCTTCATCACCTCGTTGGCATTTCCTCGGGGCCATTTCCCTTCTCCTTTTCCCATTGTGCGTCCCGTTTCTCGACTATATTCACTGTGGTCTCGAGTCCTGTTTCCACCATCACAGCTCTGGCTATGCGGTGGTTAACATAGAGGAGCCCAACATCCTCAAAAACGTGACCTTGAATCATGAGGAGATTAACTCAGGGGACGGATGTGATAAAGTGAGACTAGGAGATGAACATTCTCTTCGAATCCTGGTTCGTAGGCTGGAGTTTTGGCTATACTACATAGCTTATTTCTGCGGGGGCACGATCGGTCTTGTTTACAGCAACAACTTAGGACAGATCGCTCAGTCTCTAGGACAAAGCAGCACAAACGCTAAATCCTTAGTCACACTCTTTTCTGCCTTCTCCTTTTTGGGAAGGTTGCTCTCCTCTGCACCTGACTTCACACGCAAGAAACTAGACTACTTGACAAGAACAGGCTGGTTCACCATTTCGCTACTGCCAACACCTTTGGCATTCTTCGTCCTCGCTTATTCATCCAAGACGTACCAGACCGCGCTATTACAAGTTGCCACCGCACTTATCGGGTCAAGTTCAGGCTTCGTTTTCGCGGCTGCGGTTTCTATAACTTCCGATCTCTTTGGACGCAACAGTGTTGGTGTTAACCAGAATATCCTCATCACAAACATTCCCATTGGATCGCTCTTCTACGGTTACATGGCTGGGTCTGTCTATGAAACCAATGCGAGCCTCGGCACCAAATCTGTCGTCTCGGACTCGATTGTTTGCGTTGGAAGTAACTGTTACTTCGTAACGTTTTTGTTTTGGGGTTGTCTGTCTATTTTGGGGTTCGTATGTAGCTTGTTTCTGTTTATTAGAACCAGAGCGGTTTATCACCGGTTAGAACAAAACAGAATCTAAAACGGTTTAGTATCACCTGCCTATAACGGTTTGTTAGATTGATCGGATTATATCCTCTTTGGATCTTCTCGTTGAAAGAAAAAACTAAAGTGTCTAGTTACTAAAGTGTACCTTCAACTATTAATAAAACCAAATTAGATCATCGTAAATATCACACAAGCTGATCAGCGTAAGTCTAAATATTTAGTGGGCCCCATGAGTCGTTAAACAGGAAGAAAAAGCTAAAAAGTAATAAATACTGCATCGATGGATAAGTTAAAAAAAGAAAGTAAAAAACGCGCAAGGGGGATGGATCAGGATCCGAAATCCACGGGTTCCGGCCACACTACGGCGGCGATCGAGCATAGGTCGTTCGCTCGGATCGGATTTCTCGGAAACCCTAGCGATGTCTACTTCGGCCGTACCATCTCCTTCACTATCGGCAACTTCTGGGCATCCGTCAAGCTCGAGCCATCCGAACATCTCTTTATCAAGCCTCATCCATTCCACGATCTCGTCCAGTTCAGCTCTCTCGACCATCTCGTACGCTTTCTTTCCTCCATTCTTTTTCGTGCATGATCTGATAAGAGTCGGATTTTAGTGGACTCTTTTCCGTTCTCAAAGTTTTCGGCTAATTGGAAATGGGGGATTTTTCAATCACGTCTCTGATTTGGGTATTTTCAGGTTGTTGTTCTTCAGTAGATTCCCGATTTGGTCCTGAATTGTTCGTTTTTACTTTGGATAGTGAAACTGGTTTTCATCTGGCAATTGAAACCTGTAAACTATTCCGCGCTTCATGGTTCATGGTCCTAAACTTGTAACTCTGAGATATTAGATTTTGGTAACCTAACATTTTTTGCTCTTCCTTAGCTGAGTCGCTTGCAAAATGAAGGTTACTACGGTGGTGTAAGGTTGCTAATGGCGACTTGTAAAGTATTCTGTAACTATTGCAAAGATAATGGCATCCAACTTCCTGAAGGGAACTTCACTCTTTCTTACGATACCAACATCCCTAGGCAGGTAGAGAGTTTGCTTCTGCAAACCCTTTCTTAATGTGTTTTTTTTTTTTTTTTTTCATGCGGGTGAATTCGAACTCTGCTTTTGTTGTATATTGCTGATGCTCTAGTTTTGATGTTCCAGACAGGGCTTTCAGGTTCTAGTGCCATCGTATCCGCTGCTCTTAGCTGCCTTCTTGACTTCTACGACGTCAGGCATATGATCAAAGTACAAGTTCGGCCTAACCTTGTTCTCAATGCAGAGAAAGAACTTGGTATTGTTGCAGGCCTTCAAGACCGGGTAGCTCAGGTGTATGGTGGTCTTGTTCACATGGTGGGCTGCGGTCGTATTTATACATAGCCTTTGGTAACAAAGTTCCATCAGTTGATGACTTTGATGATCTTCACTTTGCAGGATTTTAGTAAGGACCACATGGATAAATTGGGACATGGGATTTACACTCCTATGGATATCAGTCTCCTTCCGCCTTTGCATCTCATCTATGCTGAGAATCCTAGCGACTCAGGGAAGGTACGCGCACCATTAACCGACTCAGTACAATCGTTTAAGAGAAATTTACTCGGAAAGCTAGCTGATTCCAGCATTAATGACTAGAACTCAGGTATGTTTCAGTTAACTTTCTCTCTGTTACATGTTCGTTCTTTGATATTAGCATTTGCTTTCTACTGCAGGTACATAGCAGGGTTCGGCAAAGATGGTTAGACGGTGATGAGTTGATAATCTCATCAATGGAAGAAGTTGGAAATCTAGCAGGAGAAGGTCGAACTGCATTACTCAACAAGGACCACTCCAAACTCGTGGAGCTTATGAACCGTAACTTTGACCTTCGGAGGTAAATATCTGGTTGGAGATAAAATTCCAGTCTGTACACAACTCCATGAGCACATTTAGTGATGGCCTTTTGTTGTACTAGGAGGATGTTTGGGGACGAATGCTTAGGAGCAATGAACATAGAGATGGTGGAAGTTGCAAGGAGGGTTGGTGCAGCTTCAAAGTTCACTGGAAGTGGAGGAGCAGTGGTGGTTTTCTGTCCTGACGGTCCATCTCAGGTGAAGCTTTTGGAAGAAGAATGCCGAAAATCGGGATTTATACTTGAGCCGGTAAAGATTGCCCCTTCATGCTTGAATGATTCCGACATTCACGCCTTATCAAAGCCTTGATTGAGTCCTTCTTCACGAGAAATTACGTCCCACTTCCACAGAGCTTTTATTGTTTCGGTAGTTGTCATAAACTCAGGGGATCGAACCACAACTTTGTTTATTTATTTTTGTTCTATTTCTTTCTCCTTCTACGTCTCTCCTCTTTTCCTTCGCTTATCCCTTTCGCTTAAAGTTTTCTGTTTTTTTTTTTCCCATGCAGTTTTCCACATTAAAAACCATTTTTTGTGAAAATTATATATACAGAAATTAGAATAAACATTATAAAAAAGGAACTTTAAAATTGAGAAATCATTTGGCAGAGAAAAAAAAGAAACGAAAAACAGATAAATTACATGTCTCTAGTTTCTTTCTACTTAGGTATACTTATAGCTAACATATAAAGTTTAAAGATGTCGATGATAGAAAATAGTAAAAAAAAAAATAGACTTCAACATTTAAGATGTTGCTTTAAATAAAAGTTAAATTTGAATTAACTATATAGTAAAGTATGTTAAGAATAATCAATTGAATGACTAACTATACATAAAGAGATTAATATTGGTCCGGCCTTTGAACTTCCAGAATAACTTGGTGGGCCGATTTTTGGGAAAATATTTTGAGTGATGGGTGGATTTAGAGGTTTCCTGCCTTACTGGATAGAGTATTTTAAATTATTTTATTTTATTTGTATAAAGTGATATGATCCAAAACTATAAGCAAATCAAACTTATCTTTAATTTATGATTGAAACGTGAAAGTGAAACAATAAACAACAGAAAAAAGGTTAGATTGCTTTTTGAACAAAAGGGGGTAAAATTAGGCGAAATATATATTCAATCCGCCATTGAAGATCCCTTGACCTGCTGACAACAAAACAAATATCCTTTTGTTGATCACTTTTGTGAATAGTCTTCTCGTTTCTTCTTCTTGGTCGTCGAGTTGACACATAAAAGGTGGGCTTTGTCTATTATAGTTATCGATCGATTTGATTAGAATCACCTCCCTGGTTTAATCTTCCAATATATATAAAAAAATAAAATATAAAAAAGGTAGCTTCGTCAGATTTTGTTTTGGTCAGATTTTGTATACTAAGTAGTAATTCTAGGTTTTATGAAATCTACAATTCTTACTTTCTTCCAAAATTGGGGAATATATACCAACTTTGTAACGGCAAGTCGGTGATCCAGGTAACGTGATTGAATCTTCATCTTCATCCTTGTAAGTTAAGACAACCTCTTTTTCTTCTATATTATTCTTTGACCATTCAACCTTATAATCTGTTAGGTCTTCTGAGATCACAGAAAGTTTCAAGTTTTTATTTTTATTGTGATAGGTATTTTGCATGTTGAATCGATTCTGTTCTTCTCCTTCTCGCGATTCCCTTTCTCGGGGCTTCGTCCCGGTAAAGAGGATAACATCCCAATATTTTTTTTAATATTTGTGCAGGTATTGATCTTGAGCTTCAAGTTTGGTTTTTTCCTTTCTATAATTTCAATCTGAATAAAGTTTGATGGGAGGAAATAATTCGAAAGAAGAATGGAGGCAAGAGCCGCCATCACCATCATCATCATCATCATGGGCTTCTCATCAAAGTTATCCTCAATATGGACCAGATAGCTACAACTATCCTCCTCCACCCACTTATGCTCCAGCTCCAGCTCCACCCTCTGCTCCGGCTCCGGCTCCGGCTCCGGCTCCGAGTTTTGGCCAGCCGCCGTATAGTCAAGAGGGCTATGCGTATCCTTATCCTCCTTCACAGCCCTCACAAAGTCATGCTAGTGATAGGAAGAAATTTGATCGGAGGTATTCCAAAATATCTGATAATTACGCGTCTTTAGATCAGGTGAGTTTAAAGACAATGATTGATATACACTTGGATTTGCCTTCAACTGTTGAGATTGAATCTAGTATGTGACTGAATGATTCCAGGTGTCGGAGGCTCTAGGGCGTGCAGGTCTTGAATCTTCAAATCTAATTGTTGGTATTGATTTCACCAAGAGCAATGAATGGACAGGTTGGTTTGAGTTTCTTAAGATGCTCAATCTAAGTTTTCAATGCATGGCGAAGTAGAAGACAAACTAATTGGTTTCGAGCAGGTGCCAAGTCCTTCAATAGGAAAAGTTTGCATCATATAAGCAATACTCCAAATCCTTACGAACAAGCAATAACTATCATAGGAAGAACCTTAGCCGCCTTTGACGAGGATAACTTAATTCCTTGCTATGGTTTTGGAGACGGTAAGCACTGCTTTTTTTTTTACTTTGTCAAGTAAGTTCAGATAATGGTATATCATCAATATTTGCTTTCATCTCTTTGCAGCATCAACTCATGATCAAGACGTGTTTAGTTTCTATCCAGAGGGTAGATTCTGTAATGGATTTGAGGAAGTACTGGCTCGGTATAGAGAAATTGTACCTCAGCTTAAGCTCGCAGGTCTATTTTCCTCATCTGGCTTGCGCTAGCCTTCTGTATCTCCTTGTGAAACGCAAGTTAAGTACTTAGACCGTGTTTTTCTTTTTGTGTGTGCGAAATGTTGTATTTCAGGACCGACTTCTTTTGCCCCCATCATTGAAATGGCGATGACAGTGGTTGAGCAGAGTAGTGGCCAATATCATGTGTTAGTGATTATAGCCGATGGACAGGTAGGTACTGGTTATTATTTTGATGCCTAAGTTGTGGTATGATCTTCTGATCTAAGGATATCAATTTGGACTCAATTTGTCGTTTCAGGTTACAAGAAGCGTCGATACGGAACATGGGCAGTTAAGTCCGCAAGAACAGAAGACTGTCGATGCAATTGTGAAAGCAAGGTGCGAATATTTGGATGCTTGGACTATGTTTCTTCCATTTTAAAGTTCTTTTTCTTTACGTGTTATGTAATCAGTTCCTTCCTTTCTGTTGCAGTACACTTGCTTTGTCAATAGTCTTAGTTGGGGTCGGGGACGGACCATGGGACATGATGCAGGAATTTGATGATAACATACCTGCGCGAGCTTTTGATAACTTCCAAGTAAGGTTTTTTTTTTTTTTTTTTTTTTCCAATCTCGTAAACATTATACAGTAGATTGATTCTTTTTTGGTTCTGAGACATTTTTCCGATCTCTTTTTTATCTGTTTATAGTTTGTGAACTTCACGGAGATCATGTCAAAGAACAAAGAGCAGTCTCGAAAGGAGACAGAATTCGCACTCTCTGCTCTCATGGAGATTCCTCCACAGTACAAAGCGACGATAGAGCTTAACCTTTTAGGGTAATGAACCAAATCAAAACTTTGAAAGATTGAAACGGGCTATAATGGTATGAAAGTTGTCAACTTTTTCTTGCCCTGACATTTTTGCAGGCGAAGAAATGGGACTATCCCAGAGAGAATCCCACTTCCGCCTCCGGGGCAGAGCGGAGCAACATTCTTCAACCCGTCAAAAACTTCTCAAATACCGAGTTTTGAACCGAGTGTACCTACTTATCCGATTGAAAGCAAGCATATGAGCAGTGGTGTGGACGATAACCAGGTAAAATAGTAGAAGAAACGTTGAATCTGTTTGAAATGTTATAAAAAGAAAAGGTTTTCTAAATTGGTTTTGAAAATGCCCTCTGAACAGTTGTGTCCGATATGTCTGAGCAATCCCAAAAACATGGCGTTTGGTTGCGGCCATCAGACATGTTGTGAATGCGGACCAGATCTTAAGGTGTGTCCGATTTGTCGTGCACCCATCCAGACCAGAATTAAGCTCTACTAATTGACCAATACAAACCATCTTTTCCGAGAGATTTCAAATCTTTCTGTAAAAAAATAAAATAGTGTTCTTTGATTGATTTCCGAAACCTAGCTTGTTCCCAAATTTCTTGACTTCTAGCTGCTTTGCTTGGATTGTACTTTGTAATAATATATGATTTCTCTTGATATGTCAAGATCCTATTTCAAAAATGCTTTACGTTTATATTCTCTCTCTCCAACCCATAAGAATAGAAGCAAGAAGGACATATCAAATCACCCCAAAAATAAAATTAAAAATTAAAACCTTTTCTTACAGCAAAAAAGCAATATTCACCACATATCAATTATCATCTACTAATTTAAAAAAAATAAAATAAATAAAGTTCGTCACTTTCTCTAGTAACGATTCTTAGCTTCTGCGAAGTTTGATAAAGCCAAAGTTTTAATCCAAAATATGGATTCTCTTCGATTCAACCTACAACAATCTCCAATACAATTGAAACCGAAAATTCTCCGACCAAGAATCACTAACATATCGAACCAAACCGATGAAACCGATCCACGACCGTCATCCTCGGCCGGTAAGATCCAACGGTTAGTACTCAACAGCGAAGGTCGGACCAAATTAAACGTCGATCCTGACCGCGAATTCTATTCATACCCACGGTTCGTGAACCACGTCGACGACCGGTTCATATCATCCTTAACCGATCTATACAGAAACCGGTTAAGACCCGGTTCGAGAGTATTAGACTTGATGAGCTCATGGGTTAGCCATCTACCGGAAGAGGTGAAGTACGAGAAAGTAGTGGGGCATGGTCTTAACGCACAGGAGCTTGCGAGAAACCCTAGACTCGATTACTTCTTCATCAAGGATCTTAACGACGATCAGAAATTCGAGTTCGAAGATAAGTATTTCGATGCGGTTTTATGTTCTGTCGGTGTACAATATCTGCAACAACCCGAAAAGGTACGTAAACTAAACCAGTTTCGGTTCATATATACTGTATGTCTGAATTCCTAAACCGGACCTCAATTGAATCCCCAGGTGTTTGCGGAAGTGTATAGAGTGTTAAAACCGGGAGGTGCGTTGATAGTGACTTTTAGCAATCGGATGTTTTATGAGAAAGCAATTAGGGTTTGGAGAGATGGAACAGAGTACGGCCGGGTCCATTTGGTGGTTCAGTACTTTCAGTCTATCGAAGGGTTTACTCAGCCGGAGATCATCCGGCAACAGCCTGGTGGTGGTGGTGGAGGAGCTGAGAAACCGGTTTTGAATTGGTTTATGGGTTTAATTGGTTTAGCTTCTAGGCCGGATCCTTTTAATGCTGTCATTGCTTATAAGAATTTCAAACCTCTGTATGAGTAGTTTTTTTTTTTTTTTTTTCATTTAGAGTATTAACTTCCTTCTTTTTTCTGATACTATTACGAATGGAATTTTTTTTTTTTTTAGAAAAGTATATGTAAGAAGTTGGTCTTGAATAAGAAGGTTGAAAGAGAGATAAGAAAAAGAAAAAACTTTGAAGTAGTACCAAATCCAGCTGGAGAAACTTACCACACAAATTCAAAAATAGTGAAAATTAAGATTCTAGATTTTGAGCAACCAATCAAATTGGAAGAACCTGTAATACAAAAGAATAACTGAAAGAAAGATTACACACTGTGGAAAATATATAGTTGTCACTTTTCAATAGCAAGTTTTGTGTGTGATTCGTTTTGCTCGTAGATTCATGGACAATGGACAATTTCCAAGCAAGGTAGCCTTGTCCCTTCAACGAGTATCACGAGTTGCTTATGTCATGATTTTGATTTTATATTTAACAACAGTACTAATAAAAAGTCAGTAATATATTATAGTATTAAAAAATCCATTGCATTGTAGTCCTTGTTCAAAAAAGCGGCCACGTGCGCCTAGGCGCTTGGCGGAGCTCCTCTGCCGCAATTTTGGTATAATCGGCCAAAATCTCGGATTTTGCCATAGATTGAGATGGAGATGAAACTCAAGGGATGTATTCAATTTAATATTTGGAAGAAGTTGAGTTTTAATGAGTTTTTAAATCAATTTAGTGAATTAGGTAATTTAGGTAATTTGTTATGATTCGTTTGTAAAATTCTATGAAATCTTAGCTAAAACCATGATATTTGGATTTTTATATTTTTAACTAAGAAACTCCACCAAAACATTTTCAAATCACTAAAAATCCCATAAAATATACTATTTAAAATATTTTCAATAACAGTGGATTTGAAGGTTCATTTAAAAATCACTAGTTCAATAACATGTGATTTTAAAAACTTTTTAAAATTCATGTTTGAATAACATAGGATTTGTGATTTTAATACAAATCACTCCAAATACTAGATTGAATACACCCCCTTAGTATTTATAAAATCCTCCTTTGATAAAAAAAAAAACAAAAAAAAGTAGCTATGAAGTTTACCAAAAATCAATTTTGGTTATGTTTGTCAATAGAAATCGTTATGTGATAAACTGTGTTTTTACCGGTTTCTAACCCTTTTTTTTGTGTCTTTTATCGAGTCAAAGTGTCTCTTTAGAGTTTTTTTGTCCTTTATCGAATCTTTTCAGGTTTTATGTCACTTTGGAGAAAATAAGCCGTTTTGAGTATGAGCATATGGAGATACAGAATAATGCAGAGATTTCAGAAGTTTGACATTCGTTAAAGAACTTTCTACCGATGGATTGAGCTCAACTTTTAATACAAGATAGAGGAATGAATTAGCTTTCATCTGGAAGTGGTTTGAGGCCATTCCAACGGTGCGATCAAAAGTTATGCTAGTTTTAGTGAAGACAGTCCGGTCTGGCGAGAAGAAGAAGCATGCGCATGATGGAACCATAAGCCAAAATGATAGATCGATCCTAAAAAGGACCGATCGATCCTTTTCCTAAAGATCGAGCAGAAGACTTTTCGATCGATCGATCCTTTCCCGTACCGACCGGTTTAGCAACTCAGAAGAAAAGGAAATTTTGGTTTTTACTTATTTTGGACCGGTTTCGCCTAGGGATTGGAGAAAAAATGTGTTTTAGACCTATTTATTCTGTTTTTGGCCATTGTTGACGGTATGCTTTATTTTTCATTGAGACTTTTGGAGTTTTTCTTTTGGAGACTTTGGGGAGACGAATCTCTGACTCTGCAAACCTTGAGAAGATTTTTGAACCCCGGTTTATTTATTTTATTGGATTATGATTTCTTCTTCATCTCCTTGCTTGTCTACTTTGATTATGTCTGAGTAGATCCATAGTTAGGTTTTAGGGTTTCAAAGGAATTTCATGAATCGTTGAATCATATTTGTTAGAATAGAGATCTATCTTCTAGTTCTTCATCTATTGTTGTTCTTAGTGCTGAAACTTGATTAGCTACCTAGTTTCTGATCTTAGGTTGTTTAACGCATAAAAGTGTTTGTTTAAAAGCCTGAAAGAACACAGATGAGCAAAACATTCTTAACCAACGAAAACTGATGTTAAGGCGTTTTGTGAACATATCAAACTCGATCTTAAAACATGTTTAGTTTCCTGAATTCAAACGACTATTTAGAATCTTAGGTTATTAGGCATAGTAATTAATACTACGACAGTAGGTTGATTATAAAACAGTGATTTGAAATCTAGAACGTGTTTAATGATTTCCCTATTTAATTCTATGATTTGTGATTTCTGATTTCCCTCCATCGAACTTACATCATTTAGTTGTCGTTCTTAGTTTTAGAAGTTACAAAACTACAAACAACTATCATTCGTCTTAAATTTACTTTCATCCTGCATTCTCGTAGTGTTTCACTCGGTCTCTGTGGATTCGATCCCTACATACTACAACTTTTGTTATGCTCTTGCAGTAGTTATTTTTAGGGTTAAACCTGAAATGTTTCATTATGCCATCAGTAACACCGCATAATAAAATTTGAATATTATAAGTTTTCCGATATTGGTTATGAGACAATACAGTAATAATTTTTTTCTCTTAAAAAAAACTCACAAAGAAATCAAATACCTAATACTATATAGAAGGAGACTGTTGCACATTTATTAGACTCGGATTCCCGACGACATGAAACTTCAATATAATCCGAAATAAAGAAAGTGACCAAGTAGAAGAAATTGTCCATGGAAGTGTCAAAGACACGAAACAAATATTAAACCAAAGACGAAGCAAAGAAGTTGATTCAAAGTTTCCACCTTTTTTGTTGGTGTTGGTGTTTTAATCCTTTTTCACCTATATATATACACACACATGGATATAAACCCAATCAATCACCACAATACATAGTATC
This sequence comes from Eutrema heterophyllum, assembly GCA_002933915.1. Lineage (NCBI taxonomy): Eukaryota > Viridiplantae > Streptophyta > Magnoliopsida > Brassicales > Brassicaceae > Eutrema > Eutrema heterophyllum. Next base: position 182,985 of record PKMM01017261.1, on the reverse strand, counting down.
TTTCACATATCGTTTTTCTTCAACCCCTACATTTCTCACCTCCTCGCCAATATGGCCCAACGCTTTCAATTAAACCCAAAACCCCTCACTGACCCACCGGCGGATCCTCTCAAAAGGGTCTCTCTGATCCCAAGATCCGCCGAGCAGAAGCTGGCTGAGAGCTTAGGTGAGAGGCGTCCCTTAGCCCCGAGAACTCATGAAGACAAACCCTTTGGTGAACAATCAGATGATCACCATGTTGCCGCTCCTCCAAAGACTATGGAACATAAGAAGGTGATGGATCATGAGACTGAGAAGATCGGTTCAATTGTCCCTAAGACAGCACATCATCCTCATTCATCTGAGGATCTCCTCGATGCCAATAGCCGACATTCTTTGGTTCCGAGATCACTGGGTCACAACTCGCTCGGCGGAAGATTTGGACCGGGAAAGAAACAAGCTTTCCATAGAAATGGCAGACCCATGTTTTCACTTTCCGATGACCGAGTGATGGCTGACAGAGTCTTGAAGACTCATAGTCCAGACATGATCTTCTTTGATGTCAAATCACTTCTCTCCGTTGTTGATGACATCTTCAAGTCTCATGTCCCATCCATTGACTCCTCTGCTCCTAAGGTTTTGTTTCTTGCGTCGCAATTAATCCCCATTTCAAGATATTGATTTACAATTTTTTTCAAATTTAAACTTTTTCAGCCGTCACTCGTGTTCAAGGACTACGCTGATCATACCTCCTTTGAAACTTTCGCGGACCTCATCGATCAAATCTCTTGCGAGGTATATATGCTCATCCTCATATGAAGCTTTCTTGTTTTTAACATTTGATCCATTTCCTAAGTATCACTGTCTCTGACACAGATCGACTGCAAGTGTCTTCATGGCGGTGATTCTCACGGTATGAAGACATCAGGGCTTCATTTAGACAGTCGCAATACGACAACGTTCTCCGTTCTGTCCCTTGTCTCCAAATACCGCTGGGATGCTAAGCTAGTCCTTGTCTTAGCCGCTTTGGCCGTGAAATACGGCGTTTTTCTCCTCCTCGCGGAGACATACGCAACAAATCAGCTCACTAAATCTCTGGCTCTCATCAAACAGCTCCCTAGCATCTTCTCTAGGCAGAACGCGCTGCACCAGCGTCTCGATAAGACCCTATTTCTGATGCAAGACATGGTTGATCTCACCGCTACCATCATCCAGATCTATCAACTCCCACCTAACCACATCACAGCGGCGTTTACCGATCATGTCCCCACAGCGGTTTACTGGATTGTTCGGAGCGTTCTGATCTGCGCTTCCCATATCAGTGGCGTTAGCGGTTTCAAGCAGGAGTAAGTAATTTTTACTTTCCGATTTCTAAGCTTTCTTGATCTTCAAGAAAACCCTTTTAAAGTTTCTCATCTGGGTTTTCAGTCAAATCATGTCGTTCATGGAAGTTTCCGAGATACACGAGAATAGCGAAAGGCTTAGGAGGATCAATGCTTATCTGATAGAACAACTCAAGAAGAGTCACTCGACCATCGGTTGATATTTATATGCAATACGAGTTCAAATAATCTCTCTCTCTCTCTCTCTCTCTCTCTCTCTCTCTCTCTCTCTCTCTCTCTCTCTCTCTCTCTCTATCTCTCTCTTTCTCTTTGTTTCTCTGATCTCAAGCTCGTTTTTGCTCTGTTACAGAGGATGGTATAATCGAAGAAGAGTATCAAGAACTCATTCAGACGTTCACTACTATCATTCACGTTGACGTTGTTCCACCTCTGCTTCGTCTTCTCAGACCCATTGATTTTCTTTACCATGGAGCTGGTGATTCCAAAAGACGCGTAAAAGACAAAATTTCATCTCTTTCTTTTAAATCTCTGTCTCTGTTGATATCATTTGCTTTGTTTCTGCCTCTGCCTCTGTTTATGTCTGATCTGTTATCAACATTAACCAGGTTGGGATCAACGTGCTCACCCAAAAGCACGTGCTGCTTCTGGTATCAGACCTAGAAAACATCGAGAAAGAGCTCTACATTCTGGAATCGCTCTACACAGAAGTATGGCAGCAATCATTCGAGATTCTATGGGTTCCAGTTCAAGATTTCTGGACAGAAGCTGATGATGCCAAGTTCGAGTCACTTCATTCGAACATGAGATGGTACGTTCTTGGAGAGCCTCGGAGGTTAAGAAGAGCCGCGGTGAGGTTTGTGAGAGAATGGTGGGGATTCAAGAACAGACCTATACTCGTTGCACTTGATCCCAAAGGTCAAGTGATGTCCACCAACGCTTTTCCCATGGTATGGATCTGGCAATCGTTCGCGTATCCTTTCACAACCGCAAGGGAACGTGACCTATGGGGTGAACAGGAGTGGAATCTTGAGTTCTTGATTGATGGCACTGACCCTCACTCCTTGAACCAGGTTTTCTTGATTGAAAAAAAAATAACAGAGTATTTATAAAATCTTATGTTTCTTGAGTTACAAGTAACCTGAAAAGAAGAGTATTTTGTCTTTTATTGTTTTTATATCAGCTTGTTGATGGAAAATACATATGTCTCTATGGAGGAGAAGACATGCAATGGATCAAAAACTTCACAAGCCTGTGGCGTAATGTAGCGAAAGCCGCAAACATTCAACTCGAGATGGTTTATGTTGGGAAAAGAAACCCTAAGAACGGAATCCAGCCGATTATCAACACAATCAAAGAAGATAATCTCAGCCATACATTGCCAGACTTGTTCCAGATCTGGTTTTTCTGGACGAGGATTGAGAGCATGTGGGAGTCGAAGCAAAGGATGCTAAAAGCTCACGGAACCAAAGGGCGAGAAGGTTTTAAAGAAGGGTTTAAAGAAGAGGAAAAGGACCTTGTTCTGCAAGAAATCGTTGCTATGTTAGGTTTTGGGGGAGAAGGAGATGGGTGGGGGCTGGTGAGTAAAGCTTCAGACTTGATGGTTCGAGCCAAAGGGAACTTGTTTTCGAAGGGCTTGGCTGAGTTTAACGAATGGGAAGACAAAATTCCCACAAATGGTTTTCTGAAAGCACTCAATGATCATCTCTTGATGCGTCTCCCACCACACCACTGCACAAGGTTCATGCTTCCTGAGACTGCTGGAATAATACCCAACGAGGTCGAGTGCACCGAGTGCCGTAGGACCATGGAAAAGTATTACTTGTACCAATGTTGCCTTGAGTGAGATCAGAGAATATTGGGGAAGATGTTGATTTGGAAGCTTCTACAACATTCCAATAAAACCAAAGTTTGTGTCTTTTTTTTTTCTCCTTAAATTCTTGTTGTGTTTCTCTACTTCATGTTGTTGTTTTTGCTTCTACTCTATGAAAGCAGAATCTTTGTAATAAAATTTGTGTATGATTTGGAGAATAATATAAAAAAAATGATGTATTTGAAGCTTCTTGAACAGTGAACTGATTGAGTATTGTTCTTCTTTGTTGATCTCTTGAGTCGTATATAGGCTTCTATAACATTAGTGATAACTACAAGAAAAGTTGCCTATTGCCAGAATTTTGTCACAATATTTCTGTGGTAATTATTTTTTACTACGAATTTATAACAAATTTACCACGGAAAACGATTTTTAAAATTGTGTTGCATTTTGTGGCAAATTCGTGTCAAATTTGCCACGTTCACAAATATCATGGCATTCCGTGGCAAATTTTGCCACAAATTATTAGAATTTTTATCTGTCAAATTTGCAAAGACACATAAACGTGGTAATTTATGGCAAATTTGCCACAAAATTATGGATTTGCCATGAATTTAATGAGATATCCACGGATAAATTTGTGGCAAATCCGTGTCTATACAAAAATATAAACCCTAAACTCTAAACCCCAAACACAAACCCTAACCCAATAACTCTTAATCATAAACTCTAAATCTTAAATTGTAAAATGAATATCAAATAATATACAAAAAATTTAACACTTACAAATTTTTTAAATATAATCATTTTATAAATCATAAATTCTAAACCCACAAATCATAAATTCTAAACCCAAACACAAACCCTTAACCCTAAACCTCTAACCCTTAATCATAAACTCTAAATCTTAAATTGTAAACTAGATCTTACACATAAATATCAAATAATATACAAAAAAATTTAACACATACAATTTTTTTAAATATAATCATTTATAAATACTAAATTCTAAACCCCAAACACATACCCTAAACCCTAAACCTTAATCATAAACTATAAATCTTAAATTGTAAACTAGATCTTACACATAAATATCAAATAATATACAAAAAATTCAACACTTACAATTTTTTTAAATGTAATCATCTTATAAATCATAAATTCTAAACCCCAAACACAAACCATTAACCCTAAACCTAAACCCTAAACCTCTAACCCTTAATCATAAACTATAAATCTTAAATTGTAAACTAGATCTTACACATAAATATCAAATAATATACAAAAAAATTAAACACTTACAATTTTTTTAAATATAATCATCTTATAAATCATAAATTCTAAACATCAAACACAAACTTTAACCCTAAATCCTAAACCTCTAACCCTTAATCATAAACTCTAAATCTTAAATTGTAAACTAGATCTTACACATAAATATCAAATAATATACAGAAAATTCAACACTTACAAATGTCTTTAAATGTAATCATTTTATAAATCATAAATTCTAAACCCCAAGCACAAACCTTTAGCCCTAAACCCTAAACCCTAAACCCTAAACTTTAATTATAAACTCTAAATCTTAAATTGTAAACTAGATCTTACACATAAATATCAAATAATATAAAAAAAATTTTAACACATACAATTTTTTAAAATACAATCATTTATAAATATTAAATTCTAAACCCCAAACACATACGCTAAACCCTAAACCTTAATTATAAGCTATAAATCTTAAATTAATGTAAACTAGATCTGAATATCAAATAATATACAAAAAAATTTAACAGTTACAAAAAATTTCAACACTTAAATTATAAACTAGATATTACATGTTATAATATTACTGATTAACATCAAAATAAAATAAAAAAGATTGTCTTCTCATTGGTTACTGACTAATGACAAGGATCATACTTTATTTCGTGATCCACCGTTCATAACATTAAATCCAACGTACAAAAATCTTTCCCTTTTTTTTCATCCTCCTTTTTCTCTATTTTTTATTCTCTCTCTATTATTCCAACGCAAGTATTTGTCTTCTCCTTAATCCTCTTCTTCTCCCCCTCTTCGTCTCCTTCCTCCTCTTCTCCCACGGTAAGTCTCTTCGATTTTCTCTCCGGCGGTGCTGAGGCGTGGTGGAATCGAGGCGGCGAGGCGGTGCGGTGGCGGGATCTTTCGGCGCGGCGGCGTGACGGTGCTCCGAAGTACTGGAGGACGGCGGCGAGAGCTAGGAGAAGGTTAGTCGGTGGTCGCGAGTCAGGCTGAGATCGGGATGCACTCGGAGGAGCAGATCTGACCGGCGGAGCAGATCCGCGGTGAATGGCGCCGGGGCCGGCGAGCGAGAAGAAGATCGAAGATTTGGTTTTGGTTTTTTTTTTTTTGAGCGTGTCTGTGTAATTTTTTTTTTTAATATATAAATCAATTTGGTTATTAGTAATAATTACATGATTTCGCCAATTGAAATTTGACCAGATCTTCAATTAAATTTTTTTTTGACCAGATCTTCAATTTGTTTGTTCTCGCGTGCGCTTGAAATCTTTCTTTTTGTTTTAAATATAAATAAATTTGGTTATTGTTAATAATTATATATTAGTTTTGTTAATTTTTTTTTAATAATTTTTCATGAAAAACCACGGATTAGTAATGAAAAAGTGTTAGTGGCTATTATTGTCAAGTAATAATTGTTGTGGTAATTCATTACAATTTGCCAAAATTATTTTGTATCAATTTGTGGCTAATTTGCCAGAATTAATTTATGGATAAATCATGGTTAATTTACCAGAGAATCTCGTTATGGTATTTCGTGACAAATATGCCAGAAATTACCATAAAATTCTGTTTGTGATGATTTTATAGCCACAAATTAATTTTGTGGTAATTCGTAGCGAATGACTATATTGCCAAGAAGTTTAGGTGTTTGCCACAAAATTATCGGTGGCAATCGACAATTATTCTTGTACTACTGAGTTTCTTCTTCTATTGTCAGTAATCAACTTTCTAATGGGACATTAAACCATGTTCTTTATGAATTTGATAGATATAGAAAGTAAACGTTTGGCTTTTTAAAATGAACATAACGTAATGCTAACTAAAGGATCAATCAATCAAAAGATGAACAGCTTTGGAGGCCTATATAAAATTTAGACGTATCTTTCTTGTGGATTTGTACATTATCCTCCACATTATATTTTTATAATTATTTTTCAGGCATTAATTATATCTTAATTAAATGAATAAAGTTCTTTTACGAGATATGTAAGTTTAGAGTCCAAATCACATTTCATATAGTCAATAAAAAAAGACAAAGTTATATAGTCTACATTACTAAAGAAAAAGAAAAACCATGAAACCGATTGCTGTATTTCTTTTGTCAAAACAAATTAATGTAGAAGATAGGGGTAATACAAATTAAACAATAAGCCGGTTTCTAGAGAGATTTGTTGATGGTGATGAATGATGAATGATGATTCTTGTTGTGAGGGTGGGTGAGAGAGATTTGTTGGATGCCAATGGAGCTTCAAATAATAAAAACAAACAAATTTACCTTTAAGAAAATAATATTCCATCAATTAAATAACATTATTGTGGAGGACGAAATCATTCTTTTGTTACTCCATCTTTTCCATTTTCTTCTTCAAACAACACTTTTTAATTTTGTTTCATCAATCTCATTTACTTCTATACATCCTAAATTTTTGAATACAATGAAACTAATTCACCATAGAAGTTTGTTTAAGTTTAATTGAGTTTATGCATTGATTATCAAGTCTGAACAAAATCTTGTACTACTTCAATCAACGGTTTTAACAATAAGGGAAGTCTAGTGTTATTTAATTGATGATTTTTAAATACACATTCAATGAAATACAACAACCAATTCAGCGAAAAATTCTGTAGTTAAAAACCCTCTCATTATATAAAATTAATATATATATATATATATATATCAAATCCATACTATCAATTCAACTTAAACAAACGTTAAAACCTTGCATCAAACTCGGCCTAATTTTACCAACCAGAAGCATTTGTCTGCTTGAGCAGGATAGCTAGACTCAACACGATGAAACCTTGCATCAAACTCGGCCTGATGGGTCTTCACAACTTCAGAATCATCGACTTTGGATGCTAAAACATTCATTAATTATAGTAATGTTTGTATATATTTTGAATGTTTGATTTTGAACAAAATGAATCTTAATTCATTGTCTAAGTAGCCTTTTTAATTTATAAATTGTTCATTTATGAGAAAACAAAAAAAAGTCCATATATGGACCATTGTAATTGAACTTCTCTTCAAATGAGTTGGTAGAATCTATGAGCCATCAGCTACTTGGTTTGATGCTGTTTGCAATGCGCCCAGGGCAGTAAGAACTCTCGTACCTTGCAAATATTTCCACTGTTCCTTCTGTTCCATGGAACTTGCAACTTCAGTTTCCCACTGTTCCCTTCAACTCGTGATGTCCTTAGAGGAAGAAATGAAGAGAGCATGTGGTAAGATTGGATCTCTACAGAACTTTTGTGGCCCTTTTCCGTTGCCCCTTTCTTTTTGTTGAGAATAAAGGAAGTTCCTTGGTTACTCTCTAGTGTTGCTTTTTTTTTTAGCCTTATCCTATATACTTATATTTGAGCTTAAAAAATTCCATATGACGTTTTACCCCAAATAGAGCAAAGAATCAAACTTCACACCCTTTTGTTCACTTCACTCTTGATTCTATCTTGTGAGATATGAGATATATATGTGTGATTATGTGGTATATAAATATAAAGTAACACAAAAGTAAATGTACAGAATCCATAAAATTCTATGGCATGAGTGGAAGTAATATAAGAATCAAAGCAACGTAGCGAACCAAACATGTTCTAGGTGTGCTTCTTGATATGTTTTAGTAACATAATAAAACTGTGAAAACTAAATGGTAGTCCAGTGATCATCATTGTATTGGATAAGATATAACTAGATTGATTATTATGACCAGTATGAAATATTTGATCATACAACGAAACACACCCAAAAAAAATCTAGCATGAGATTTTCGATATATATAATTATTATCAATGTACGTATGAATATATCGGTTCTAACTTTTTAAGCATGTGTAAAGTGTGCTACTATATAGGGCTCAGAAAAAATGATTAAAACAAAGACAACAACGTAACTTCTAGGTGATAATTTTAACCCCAAAAAAAAAAAATATAGGTGATAATGTATGGAATCAAACGAAGTAATAGTTAGGGTCTAGGGACCCTAATATATAGTAATATCAAAATACAGATCATGATTAGTACAAGAATACACATTAACGTCTCGGTGAATTTTTTTTTTTTTTAAAACAGATAAAATAAAATGTATAAGAAAACAATCTATACATATCATGATTAGTTCATCCTAGTTTTTATTTACTATAGTCCTATAAGAGTAGGCTTACACTTTAATAATAGCAACAGGCTTATATATATTTTTTATAGTACAAACGACATTCACGAGGACGGGAACAATATCTAAAATCATTATATATATATATATATATATATATATATCTTCTGTAATAAGCAACCAAAAAGAAAAGCAGAAGAAAAAAGAAACAAGATTTGTAATTTATATTCTTGTAGATTTTTAATTTAATTGTTCCAGAAGCAAAGAAGTTGATTCCTAGTTTCCAACAGTAAGTAAGGGGGAAAATCGAGTATTTAAGGCTAACCTCACGGTACCGTCACATAACACCAATCAGAACTCTCACGCTTCTCTTCACAACAAGAAACCAAAAACCAATTAATGGAGTCGCTGATCAAGTCACAGCACACTCAAAAACTGGCTGGTCACAGCGGTAAAACTCCGGCGACGGAGATGATACCGGCGACGACAGGACTAACGATGTCATCGGACGAAAGCATGATGCTGAAACTGATCCAACACACTCACTCCCCTGATGCTCGCGAAGTCCAAGTGCGTGGCCTTCTCTCTCTCGTTGAAGATATCCTCGATCGTGCCACTCTTGACTCCGACGACTCCAACGCATCCGTTAGTATTCAACTGCAACACACAATTTCATTCTTAATATATATATATATATATATTGACACTTTGATAAATTCGCAGATGCTTCCATTGCCGACGGAAGATAAAATGATGCAATCAAGCATGATGAGCGTTCTTGATAGCGTCTCCTATGCTATCGATCGCGTCGCCTGCGAGGTATAACCAAGTTCTAAGCCATACCCTGTAATTGTAAAAGTTGTTGTGCACGTAACCACCAAAAGCTAATTTACGACTTAACTTGGATAACAAGCAACAGAAGGATAAGTCTAATTTGCATGCACTGTTTTTTTTTTCTTTTTCCCCCTTCCAGATAGCGTACAAGTCTCTGACGGGATCAGACGCACACGAGATAACAATGTCAGTGTTTGAACACCTATCTAGCTTCCACTGGGACGGCAAGCTCGTCCTGACCCTAGCTGCCTTCGCGTTGAACTACGGAGAGTTCTGGCTTCTGGTCCAGTTCTACTCAAAGAACCAGCTCGCTAAGTCCCTAGCTATGCTGAAGCTCGTCCCTGTTCAGAACAGAGTCACCCTCGAGTCTGTGTCCCAAGGGCTCAACGATCTCATCCGAGAGATGAAGAGCGTCACCGCATGTGTAGTTGAGCTCAGCGAGTTACCTGATCGGTACATTACACTGGACGATCCTCAGCTATCGAGAATCATCTCTACAATCCCAATTGCTGTCTATTGGACCATAAGAAGCATCGTGGCTTGCATTTCTCAGATCAACATGATCACTGCCATGGGACACGAGTGCGATAAGACTCTTAATTTGGTTTATTATATCGTTATTATTATTATTATTGCTCTGAATTGCGTCTTCAAGAATATCACCCGCTAACTATTTGTATTTACCAGGATGATGAACACCCAAATGGATTCATGGGAAACATCGATGTTAGCTAACAAGCTCAAGAACATTCATGACCATCTCTCTGAGACCTTGAGGCTTTGTTACCGTCACATAGGTTTGTACCGTCTCATTCAACAGATTCATCTTTCAGTTTCTTTGCTGGCAAATTAAAGTAAGAGTGGGTTTTGCAGAGAAGCAGAGGAGCTCAGAATCCTTAAAGATGCTGCATTCTCTATTCGACACCACTCACATTGATAACATGAAGATTCTCACGGCCTTGATTCATCAGAAAAACCACACCACGCCATTGCAAGATGGCTTGACCAAGAGAAAGGTTTCTGTATTACATGAACTTTCAAGTTGATCCATGCATGTAAAACTGCTCAATTTAATCTACTATGAATCTCGCAGGTTCACTTGGATGTGTTGAGGAGGAAGACAGTGTTGCTGCTCATCTCTGACCTCAACATATTGCAAGATGAGCTATCGATTTTCGAGCAAATCTACACAGAGTCTAGGAGGAACTTGTTGGGAATCGATGGAAAGAGTCATATGCCTTACGAGGTTGTGTGGGTTCCGATCGTGGATCCTATTGAAGATTTCGAAAGATCTCCGAGTCTACAGAAGAAATTTGAGGCTCTCCGTGCACCTATGCCATGGTATTCAAACAGTATCATCTAACATTCAAAAGACATATATATATATATATATATATTTAAAGAAGCAAACTTGTTTGAAACGAGAAATTGAAAAAATATTTGGGTGGTGGTCAGGTACACAGTGGATAGTCCGAAGCTGATAGAGAGACATGTGGTGGAGTTTATGAGAGAGAGATGGCATTTCATGAACAAGCCCATACTTGTTGTGATTGACCCACAAGGCAATGAGGCTAGTCTCAATGCGCTTCACATGATCTGGATTTGGGGAACTGAAGCTTTCCCTTTCAATAGATCTCGTGAGGAAGAGCTGTGGAGGAGAGAGACTTTTTCGCTTAACCTCATCGTCGATGGTATCGACTCTGTCATTTTCAACTGGGTATGTATATTATTGGAAACTCTGATACCCTTTTTGTTTTGTGATTCTTGAATTTTGCCTTAATTAGATTCTTTCAAATGTAATTAGGGTTTCTTAGGAACAGAACAGGCTGGGTTTGACATAAATTCATTCATACTCACAATTGGGTATAAATTGAAAAGTTGGAAACTTTCCAATTTTAGGCACCAAAATCTCAGATGCATGTTAGGTCTAAATGAAATGTCTAGAACTGATGCGATATATGAGATCATGCAAGGCCTGATTGATGTGATTATTATACAGATAAACCCGGATAATTACATTTTCTTGTACGGAGGAGATGACTTGGACTGGATAAGGAGATTCACAATGGCGGCCAAAGCAACGGCCAAAGATTCCAACGTGAAGCTGGAGATGGCTTATGTCGGAAAACGAAACCACAGCCACAGGGAACAGATCAGGCGGATCAGTGAAGCGGTCAGGGCTGAAAATCTGAGCCATAGCTGGACCGAGCCTGCCTTGATGTGGTTCTTCTGGACTAGGCTCGAGAGCATGTTGTACTCCAAGATTCAACTCGGTAAAGCCGATGATCACGACGAGGTACGTAGGTACATTAAACTGATGGTAGACTACTACGTACTATTAGCCTAGGGTTTGTTTTCAAGTTTTTTTTTTGTTTTTTGGTTGGGAATTATCTATCAATTAGGTGATGCAAGGAATCAAGAAGATACTGAGCTACGACAAGCTTGGAGGATGGGCACTGCTGAGCAAAGGGCCTGAGATAGTGATGATCGCTCACGGTGCCATAGAGAGGACTCTGAGCGTCTACGACCGAACCTGGAAAACCCACGTCCCGACCAAAGGCTACACCAAAGCAATGTACGACCACCACCACGACGAGGTTCTCCGAGAAACCGGAAAACCATGCGGCCACTTTGATTTCCACATCACTGCTCGGAGCGGTCGGATTCCGGAGAAGATGAACTGCTTCGAGTGCCAACGTCCGATGGAGAAGTACATGAGCTTCGCTTGTTGTCACGATGATAAGCTCCTTGACCAAGACGAGAACTACAACTTCTAGATGCTATACATTACCCACGTACGCGCGTGTCCCTCACTCGCTCGCCTTCTTCCCGGTTCTTTTTATTTGTTTTCTTTCTACTTAAATTTGATTTCTCGTTTCCCTTATATTTTATAATAATTTCAATGTCTTTGTATGAGAGAATTGGCCAGTCCATGTGTGTGGTATGGCTTTTGTGGACATGTTTGATTGAAGTATTCCTAATAATTTTCAATAAATAAACTATATTTCGTTTCTCAATTTCTTATATATATATATATATATATATATAACCAGATTTTGAAGTTGTCAGAGATGGGTGAGTGAAGACCCACCACTTCAAAAGAACTATTTGCTTTCCCCTCTTCTTATAATGTTTTCTAATGTTTTTTACTACTATATTTTGTTTTTTGAACACTTTTTAACTACTAATTATTACCACTAACTTATATTCTTATCATCTTCTAATTTATTATTTGTCATTCATTGTGTTATCTTCATATAAATGTTTTTTTGTGTTAGTAGTTGATATCTCATTTTCTTGTCCATTGAATTATAGCATTTTAGTGTGCCCCTCATGTCGTCAATATAATGTTTTATTTTCCTTGTTTTGATCTTCATCTGTGGTCCATCATATCTTATTAATCTCAAATATTATTTTCTTAATTTCCAATAAAGCACGAATTGTTAGTATAAATAGTCTTAATCTTATTGTTTGTACTAAGTTTTATTATTACAAAGGAATATAATGGATTAGTCTAAATCAAGGCAAAAAAAGTTAAGTAAATGTCAATAGAACACAGATGTCTAATCATAAGCCTATATATATGGGGCAAGGTCTCATATGTCCCTCAATGAGACAAACAAATCTCCTATATCCCCATATAATCTCATATATCCATATTTCATTAATCAAATGTGATATTATTTTTTTGGCCTTGGTTTGATTTTTTTTTTTTAAATCGAAAAAGAAAATAAAAAAACAGTCTCCTTTCCTCACCTCCTCGCCGACGCGACTCGACTCAGTCCTCCTCCATCGAGCTCGATCTCCATCGCCGCCGAAGTGAGCCCTCTCGCCGCCGTTTCCTCCGCCGCCGAGCTCTCCATCGCCGTCGTTTCTTCGGCTCTCTCCTCTGTAGCCGCATCTAGGTTTGTTCTTCAAGTTCTTTGTTTTGGATTTGGGATTTGAGGGATTGAATTGGATTTGATATGGTATGCGCATTGGGTGTTTTACCATGGTTTCTGGGTCGATTAGGACTTTAAATTGGTATGAAATAGATTAATGGGATGAATCGTAAGTAGATTAGAACCCGAAACGATCCATTTTGAGTTCTTGCGATAGGAGAACTAGGTAAAACTAGTAAAACTGTTAAATATAGTAAAACTGGTAAAACTGAAAACCTTGATTTATGTGTAAAACTGGGATAACTGTCGATAACTACTATTACTGAGTGACTTTTTGTATTGTTTTTTACAGGATACGATGAGCAACAACGTCAGCATATATTTTAAATGCCAAGGTCGCATGTATAGTTTAATGTTCAAGACATCAATGGGGGAGATAACTTTGTCGAAGCTGGAAGCTAGGATATTCAAGAAGGTTTCGTTAGATGAAAGTAGGTTTAAATTGGAATTGAGTTATTTTCCATTGGTGGTGGGAGGAGGTGAGGAACATTTATTTATTTCGGATGACGAGGATCTGTCTGTTTACCTATGGTGTATTGATAAAGAGAACCGTAGATGTCTTTTGTATGTGGAGGTCATCGCTACATCAGAACTGCCCGAGCAACTGTCTAGAACAGAGAAAAGTTCTATTGGTATGAACTTTGAGGTATCGAAATCAAATGACGAGGAAATCGGAGCTAATGCCATTGTTCCGTACGTAGGCAAAGAACAAGCAAAAGAACAACATCAGGCGATAGAGGATGATGATGATAGATCACATGATGAAAGTATGGACAACGGTATGGATATATTGGATATGCGTGATAGATATGTTGAGCCTCCACCTGTTATACAAGGTAGTCAGTTTATAGAGGCATGGGAAGACGGTTTGGGTCTGAGTGTGGGTCAAGAATTTCAAAATAGGAAGGCAGTGCAAGAGGTGGTGGATAGAGGTGCATTTGCTAACAGTTTTGGTTATTCGATAATAAAGTCGGATAAGACGCGATTAGTGGTAAAATGTCCTATAGAAAACTGTAAATGGGCTTTAAGAGCTGCAGTGGTTACAAACACAGAGATTTTCTCGATTAGAACGTACACGAAGCTGCATACATGCTCTCGGGCTAGTCATAGTACAAGCAACAATAAGAGGAAAGGCTCACCAGAATTAGTTGCATATTTTTTTAATGAAAAGTATCCAGGACAAATAGATACTCTGAAGCCAAAAATGATCATGGATATGGTTCATACAGATTTAGGTGTGCGGATATCATACTCCACAGCTTTGAGAGGGAAAAATCTAACTGTTCGTGATTTGCGTGGTAGTCCGGAAGAAAACTACAAGATGCTGTATCGTTATTTGTACGTGTTAGAGCAGGTCAATCCCGGTACAAAAACAAAGGTGTTTTTGGATGATATGGGGAAATTCAAGTATCTATTCATAGCGTTGGGAGCTAGCATCGAAGGGTTCCGAGCGATGAGAAAAGTGATAATTGTGGATGCGACTTTTATCAAGAACGGATTTGGTGGTGTACTAGTTTTCGCCTCAGCCCAGGATCCTAATCGGCACCATTATCCCATAGCATTTAGTGTACTCGATGGTGAGAAAATTGATAGTTGGACTTGGTTTTTTGAGATGCTGAAATCCGTTGTACCAGACTCTTCCGAATTGGTGTTTATGAGTGACAGAAATGCAAGCCTCATCAACGCCATAGAGAATGTGTATCCCCAGGCTCATCATGGGTATTGTGTATGGCATTTGTCCCAAAATGTGAAAATCCATGCTTCTAACATCAACAGAGACGTAGTCGCATGGAGATTCATGGAGTGCAGCAGGAAATACACGGTGGCTGAGCTCGACAGTGCTTATGAGTCTTTTAAGACGAGATATCCTTCTGCGGCCAAGTATCTTGAGGAGAGTACTGTGAAAGAAAAATGGGCAAGGACTTGTTTTCCAGGTGATAGATACAACCTATTTTCCCATTAACCTGAAATCGAAAACAATTAGAGTGAAGTTTTACCAATTTTTCCAAGTTTTACCAATTTTCCCAATTTTTCCAGGTGATAAATACAACCTAGACACGAGCAACGCCATGAATCTTTGAACAGCATGTTTACGGACACAAGGAAGTACTCATTAATACCCATGATTGATACCATCGTCAAAAAGATTTCTGATTGGTTTAATGATCATCGGAAGGAGGCCGTGGGTGGTTCGACAGATAATAAACTAGTGCCTTTTTTGGAGAACTACTTGCACGATTCATGGCATGTTGCTGAGAAATTAAATGTATCTGAGCTAAACAGTTTCGAGCTTGAATACGATGTCATCGGTAGTGATGGCAAGTCTTATTTGGTGAAGTTGATATCGAGAAGTTGCAGTTGCAGGGTGTTCGATATTGAAAAGTATCCTTGTGTGCACGCTATAGCCGCTTTCATTGCGTTCAAAAAGAATGCGGCTAGAAATCGTGAAAACGGAGGACATGATATCCAATTAGAATTACATGAATTGTGCACGAGGTATTATTGGACCGAGATGTGGGCGATGGCGTATTGGAGGGCAATTTATTTAGTGCCGGATATGGCTGAATGGATTGTCCCAGATCACATCAAAGAGTTGCAGATCATACCTCCATGTCGCGTCAAGAAGAAGGGAAGAAGGAAAACTAAGAGGTTTCCATCAAGTGGGGAACGGCGACCAAGGACGCGAAACAAAAGGCGGCCAAGGCAAGGACTCCAATGGTTGCTTTTTGGATTTGGTAGCCCTGTATCTTAACCGTTTGTGTTTTAAAACTATGTAAAACTGGTGTTTTATTTTGTAAAACTATATATTGGATCTGTGGGTTCTGGTAAAACTGGTTAAACTGGTTAAACTGGTAAAACTGGTAAAACTTGGTAAAACTGATTAAAGATGATAATGTGAATCAATACCTAATTCAAAGTTACTCGACAAAATAATTTGCGTTGTAAACGTCACAAATAAATGTTTTCACCTGAACTAACAGGGAAATTACGACATTGATAATTTTGGGTTCATATGAAGTAATCCCACCAACCATGTTCTTATACTTTTAAGATCACTTTAACAAAAATAGCCAAGTTAGTAGGGTAAAGTTGCAAAAATGTAGAATTTAAACATATTAATGCACACAACAATTAGAATGATAGATTAATGGAGGAAAATCAACTGTAAAACTACAAAATCAAAGTTTAAGAGTGGGTAAAACTTAATAAATTGAAAACAGCCAAAGTAAAACTATTTGGAACTTTCGTAAAACTACTATCTTTGGTAAAACTAAGTGCAATTTTTTGGGCGCCAAAAAGAAAAATTTCACTTGATTTTTGGCGCCCAAAATCATTAACTCAAGTTTTTCCTCTCTTTTTCAGATCCGATTTCCTTTTATCTCTTTTTCGAACCTCTCTCTCCATTTCTCTCTCTCCTTTTCTCTTTCGTTCTCTATCCTATCAAACTTCGATAATCGTTCTCTCTCTTCTTCCCTCATCTCATTTCTTTGCTCATCTCATTTCTCTCTCTTCTTCCCTCATCTCATTTCTTTGCTCATCTCATTTCACCCTTGGTCTCTCTATTGACTATGGACAAGTTCGAATCTGATCCGTATTACAGTGACATGAAGAGGGCGAAGAAGGAATACGACAGGATGTTCTTAATCGGTTTGATGGATGGTATACCAACAAGGTGTCCCTGCGGTGGTCGAATCGTTGTGGAGCCTTCACACTCCCCCGGATCTGATGTGGGAAGGAGGTACCTTGTTTGCAATGAGTTTGAGGTAAAACTAGAAAACTTTGTAAAACTAGACTGTCGTAAAACTGGAAAACTTTGTAAAACTATATTGTCGTGAAACTGGAAACCTTGGTAAAACTATACTGTCGTGAAACTGTTATGTCTTCTTGTGTAGGATAATGACCTCCACATTAAAAAACTTTGGGTTCGATGTGTCGAAGAAGAAGCCATTAACTTAAGAAGGACGGTTGACAATCAGGCCGAGGAGCTTCGCAGCCATGTATATCGTATTGAGCAGCTGGAAAAGGAGATTGCAAAGCTGAAGGAGGTGGTTTGACTTTTAAGAATTTACTTGTTTGACTTCGATGTGTTGAAGAAGAAGCCATCATCTAAGTATTTGACTTTTAAGAATTTTCTTTGTTGTTTCGGTTTGTCAAACTTATTTATGTTATGGTTTGTAAGACTTATTTAGTTGTTTGGAGACTCAAGAGTTTATTAACACTAGCACGATATCAAACAAGTAGTTCCAATATCAAACCGAAACAGAAACAACTAGTTATTGTTAACACTAGCACGATATCAAACAAATAGTTCCAATATCAAACCAAAACAGAAACAACTAGTTATTGTTAACACTAGCACGATATGATACAACTAGTTCTTCATCGACCTTGTGCATCGCCTAATCGGTATATCGACTGCAGTATCCGCTTTGCGTTTACCATCATTCTTCTTGGTCGCTCTCCCTTGTGGTAAAACTTGTTGTGGTAAAACTTGTTGTGGTAAGACTTGTGGTGTTTCTTCATTAACCTGAAATTGAAAACAATTAGAGTATAGTTTTACCAATTTTTCCAAGTTTTACCAATTTTCCCAAGTTTTACATTTTCAATCAATCATTGAAGTGTTACCTTCTCCGTCTCTCTTTCTCTCTCGTATTCTCCTAGTGCTCCAGCCTCCTCATCTATCTTCTTCAACATGTAAGTTTCCATCGTCTTCATTCTGTTCTCAAACCCATCCATCTTCTTATTAATCAACTTAAACCCTTCGTCCATTTCTTTCTTCATCCCTAGCACAAGCTCTACCAAATCGTTTGCACCACTCGCTTCTCCAGATGTTCCAGCAGGTCCCTCATTCGCAGCTTCTTATTTCTCAGCTTCCTTTTCCTCTTGAACTCGGGCAGCCACATCAGCGTTGTGCATATCCTCAAAGAAGACTATACGTCCTTCCTCGAGACGCTTCATCCAACTGCAAACAACCGGATCGTCGCGATCATAGACGTCGTCTTCTTCGAAGATTTCATCAAGAAGAGCTGCTTCTCCATCACGAGATGGCAGAATGTTATCAATGTCCTACGAAGAATGTCAACAATGATGTTAAAGATTAGAAACAAAAAAACTCTAAAAAATGCAAATGCATAGGATAATTGACCTGAGTTTTACCAAGTTCTTCATTGATTTTTGAAAGAGGAAACCCTCTCATGGTGCTTTTCTTGAACTGATACTTGCACATCCTTGGACACTCATCGTCTGCCTCTAGAATTGGCTCGCGGAAAATACTCCCCAACTCTGGAATTGCCTCAAAGGCTAGCAGCTGCACAACAACACACATATAGTTGAGATTAGTAAGAGATAAGTTCGATTATGAAAAAGTTGCAACAATTACTAATACCACAACTTAATTGTACATACCTCCAAAGGGATACAGAAACCGGGAATCGGCCATAATCTGTTCTCATTGACGACTCCTTTAAAATTATCCATCGTGTGAGAGATCTGACTGAGCATGTACTCAAAAGACATTCTCCCCCAAGGAAAAGTCTTGCACAAGTCAATATCGTCAACAGCTCTCAGGAAGAAATCCACGACCGGAGTAGCATCGTTTCTGCACTTTGTCTGAGCAATGATAATGCTGCAAAGGAAGTACAGTACAGTAATCCTCAGCCTATCTTGAGAAGGTCGCATCCCCTCCTCTAGCTTCCCTTTCACATCTTCATATCTGACTTTTTTTTGCCCGAACAGCCTCCTCACAAAAGTCTTGCCACCCAACTCATTATAATTCATCGGTAAGTTTTTGCAGTTTAATCCGAAGATCAACGCGTGCTCCCTCAGACCGTATCGGACCGGAACGCCATTCACCACGAACCACGCTTCCTTTTTCTTCTCTATGCAGGTGGTTCGAAGCAATAGCATCCACATGCCCTGGAGCTTGTGGTTGTTGTCCTTCGGCAAGTGGAAGATGTGTCTGAACTGCGGATGCGTTTGAAACCAATTCCTCTCCTGACGCGTAAGCTGAGGCTCCAACTTCTCAAGAGTTGACAGAAATTCATTGACGTAGCACCTCGTCGAAATCTTTATTTTTTTCGTGTACTCCGTTGCTGGGAAGTACATTCTCAGAGGTTGCAGTGCCATTGTTTCATCACCGGATTTCTGCAACAATCAGTTTTATCAAGTTATTCCAGTTATACATCAATATAGTTTTCCCAAGTTTTCCAGTTTTACGACAGTCTAGTTTTACCAAGTTTTCCAGTTTTACTTTAAACCCAACAAATTGACATGCTTTCTTGAGTAACTGTGTCAATTTCCTTACTATAAAGAGAGCCAAGAGCACACAAAATTTCTTTCAAATGCTTAGTTTCTACACAAACCATTTCAATTTTCATTACATAGAAACAAAGAACCCAAATTCATCATCTAATCTAATTTCAATAACTATAGTTTTACCTAGTTTTACCTAACTAAATGGAAATACTTACCGAATGGGAATCAGAGCTGTCATGGGAATCGTCTCCTTCTCGAGCCCCATCCTTGTTTGGCTCAGAGGACACGTTTGGGAGGGCCTCATCGTTATTGATGACTCGGTTTGTATCTTCCTCCATCTCTTCTTTTTCTTCACTCTCTATTTCGTCTTCTTCACTCTCTCCTTCACTCGGTTTCTCAAGGTCGAGTTCTTCTTCGTCCTCTCCTTCTTCTTCTTCGTCACCCTCTTCTTCGCTTTTTTCCTCTTCTTCTCCTTCTGTCTCTTCGTCTTCTTCATTTGATTCTTCTCCTTCATTTGCTTTATTCCCTTCTGCTTATACTTCCTTTGCATGATTCGCCTCGGCGGTTCCCTCGACGATCGGAAGAGGAACCACCACTTCTGAGTCGTCGTTCATAGGCGCTTCCTCCGCATTGCCGACCCCCTTCCTCCTTCCTCGACCTCTTCCTCGACCTCTTCCTCGACCTGTGATTCCTCCCCTCGTCTTCGCCATTGATCAAACCCTAGTTTTCCCTAGTTTTCCCTAGTTAAGAGGAGAAGTTGAGAAGTTGCAATCGTTGGATTGAGAGATTTGAAATGAGAGTAAAATTACTCGAAAACTAGGGATTTGATTTGATCAGTTTTCGGGTATGACCCGATTGGGTTGGGTGGGTTTTTCGTGGGCGGGTATAACCCTGGTAGGAGCTGTAAATTTTTCAGTTATGGTAGGTTTTATGGTAATTTTCTTATTTTTCCAATTAAAAAAAATTTTAAACAAAAATAAAATTATAAGAATGACATATGAGATTTGAGTTTGAGATATAAAGACATATGAAACGATTCTCCTATATATATAGAGTTTTATCAAACTACCAACCCTCATCCCACATGCAAAACACTTGTACTCTTGAAATATTAATCTGAACCCTTTTGCTTCAACTTGACTTTATACATAAATTAGGGGTGACACCATTTGTTATTCGTTCAGTTTTCGATATCTGGTATGAATCATCTACTTTAATTAGGTACATAGAGTTTTCAAATGAGTAAGATGTTTTTTTTCTTCCTAATACCCGTATGTAAATATGTAGTAGTAATACTCGATATCTACTGATTTACTAACAAATCCCTTAAATTATATATCCAGCTGAAAGTGTAAGGAATGGAACATTCAATATCTAAAAAATCCGAATTTATATACTCAAATTTTCAAATATACAGTAAAACCTCTATAAATTAATAACTACTATAAATTAATAAATATCTCCGGTTCCGAGTCGGGCCAGTGTAAAATTTAACACAATTCGATAAGATAATAAAATAATAATTTTTTTGAAATCCCTATGTAAATATATGGTCTCAATAATATGATAATTAAATAATTATAAATCTTATGCATACATACCTAAGACAATTTAGTAAAATATGAATATATTGTTGTTTGTTTATTCTTAAAGTTAGAATCTCGTTGGAGCTCATCTCTAATCTTCTTTATTGCATCCATAACTTCTGGTGTTGTCCTCTCGACATGCATCCAAAAATTGTAAAGAATTCTAGAGGCCATAATTGCTTCTTTGCGTGTAACCACTTTCAAATGTTCTATAACATCATTTTCAACTTCATCATCTTCAGTAAGAATAGTAGCTACAATTTCTTCTAAACTCTGAATTTCTGAGCATGTATGATTTTCACTCGGGTAGTCAAGTAGACTATTGACATCCATTCTGTTTCGATAACCGATATTATTAATCACTACTTCAAGTTCACGAATGTCGTTTGATTCATCTTCTAAATTCCTTGATACGACATCTCCTGAACGAATCTTGCAGTGTCGAAAACAATTTGCTATTGTCTCTTGATGAACATTAGTTGTCCAAGCCGAGACTGCATGATTGATAGCATCCAAGACATTGAGCTTGCCTGGATCAGATAGTCCTAACTCATAGCTTTCTAAAATCTCACGGTAAAATTTCCTACGATAATGCATCTTAAAAGCTCTTATTATTCCAGCATCACAAGGTTGGATTTTTGATGTCATATTGGGTGGTAAGAAGAAGAGCTCAACATTCTGTAATTCTTCAATATTTCTTGGGTGGTAAGAAGAAGAACTCAACATTATCATGGTTCTATTCTTATCAGTGGTCGATAAAAGTATTAAACTAACAATTTCTTCTTCCTTAGCTGGATCGTTTGCAAAATTTTGGCCATTTGTAAAGTTTCCAGTAACTATTGCAAATATAATGCCATTCAATTTCATCAAAGAAACTTATCTCTTTCCCATTATACAATATCCAATTGCGATGTATGTATAATATATTCAAATAAAATAAAATTTAAAAGATTATACACTAAACTTTTTTATCTTTATAATAATTTATTAATTTATCGATTAATTAATATCTCTATAAGATAATAAAATTTTGAAATCCCAATATTATTAATTTATAGAGGTTTTACTGTACTCCGGGGCCTATACTTAAATATCAGTTCAAACTATATAAAATACTTTTGGGGGATAAAAAATATCTTATTAAGGAAAAATTATTTACTGTTTTTACCCATAAACTCGGTGATTATTGTAAGCATAGTACATAGATATTGAAATGAACGACGTGAAATCTCATAGATACGTTACCCAAAACCTAACCACTAGATAAACTAGATCTGACATAGTCCACATTACCTTGGCAAAAAGTGTTGATCTTTTGCTTAATTATTTTTAGCGTTGGAACTATGAAAAGAAACATTGAAGAATGTAAACTAGTTATTTTGTTTGAATTGAATGTAAACTATAGCTATTGATTGCTTAATACTCTCTCTCTCTCTCTCTGTTCCCAAGAAAGAAAAAAAGCTTCAATCTAAAAAAATCAGCAGCTCAATAAATCAAAGGAAATGCTATTCGTGTAGAGACGGAGTGAGGAAGGAAGGAGATGGGAGGGGTGACGTCTTCGGTGGCGGCGAAGTTCGCCTTCTTCCCGCCGAGTCCGCCGTCTTACAAGGTGGTCACCGACGAGCTCACCGGACTGTTGCTTCTCGCCCCTTTCCCCCACCGAGAAAACGTGGAAATCCTCAGGCTTCCGACCCGAAGAGGCACGGAGGTCGTGGCCATGTACGTGAGGCACCCGATGGCCACCTCCACGCTCCTCTACTCCCATGGAAACGCCGCCGATCTGGGACAGATGTATGAGCTCTTCATCGAGCTTAGCATCCATCTCAAGGTTAATCTCATGGGGTATCTTTCTTTCCACCTTCAAACACACTTTTACTTATGGATTTAAAGGAAGATGTTTCCTTTCTAGGTTTCTTCTCTTCATTTGGATAGGATTTGCCATGATCTGATTCTTCATTAGCTAGCCGTTGTAGGATTTAGCTATCAGCTCTTTTTTTTCTTTTGTGAGAGAAAATGTTCATAGCTCTGCTTGAAATCAATAGTCTTGGTTGATTGCGAAGTTGCTTCTTGTTGCAGATACGATTACTCCGGGTATGGACAATCAACTGGAAAGGTTTGTCCTTTACCAATCAATCATTTGAGTCTTAGGACTAAAGCTCTCCCTCACTCAAGTCTTTGTCTTTGTGATTGAAGGCGAGCGAGCATAACACGTATGCTGATATCGAAGCTGTTTATAAGTGTCTTGAAGAAACCTACGGCTCTAAACAGGAAGATGTAATCCTCTACGGCCAGTCTGTAGGGAGCGGGCCGACATTAGATCTTGCTTCCCGGTTGCCTCAATTGAGAGCCGTCGTACTCCACAGCCCCATTCTCTCGGGTTTAAGAGTAATGTACGCCGTGAAGAAAACCTACTGGTTCGACATCTACAAGGTAGGTAGAGAATTGCTTTCATCTCTTCCATATGTGAATCCTTTCCGTAAACAGTTTCTTTTTGCAGAATATCGACAAAATCCCATATGTGGATTGCCCGGTTCTCATCATTCATGTAAGTTAGGCATTTCATGTGAGTTTTTCTTAAACATTTGTATATCATTTATAAATAATATATATGTGTGTGTGTGTGCAGGGAACTTCGGATGAAGTAGTGGACTGTGGTCATGGGAAACAACTATGGGAACTGTGCAAAGACAAGTATGAGCCGCTTTGGGTGAAAGGAGGGAACCACTGTGATCTTGAACACTACCCTGAATACATCAAACACCTCAAGAAGTTCATCACAACAGTAGAGAGATTACCTTGCCGCAGCGACCAATCAGAGCCGAGGAAGAGCGTGGACAGGAGGAGAGAGAAGCCGCCAAAGAGTCAGTCGAAGAAGAGTAGCAGCAAGCTCAGGATCTCTTTTGATCACCATCTCAATCTGGATCGCTCCAGGAGGAGCGTTGACTGCCATGACAAGACTCGGAAGAGCGTTGACCACTCCCATCAGATTGAAAGGGGGAGGAAGAGTGTGGATCGGTTGGATATATAGATACATAACTCTTCCAGGTTCAGATTAATTATTAATTATATAATACGAGTAACTATATATAGATACATAACTCTTCTTTACTGAACCAACAAACCAAACTCTGGTCGTTATATTCGATTTGTAATTTTTATGCAATTATCAACAACCTTTTTGTCAACATATTCAGTTTTTTTTTGTTCTTTTTCTTTCTAAAAATAACTAATTTTTTCTTTCCAGTAATTATAATCCAATTATGTATATGATTTATTTTTGCTACAAATAGTATACAACAAAAATAAGGATCTCCGTTCTTCTCTCAAATCCATCGATTTTTTTACTAAACTTTATCATCTTTGTAAACATATATAAATCCCTCTCCATCTCCTCTTATTTTTCTTCATCTAAAGCTTTTGCAGTATTCAGACAAAAATAAATAAAAATACTGCTTTAGCTTTGGAACAACCTCCTTTTAATCTTTAATTTAAAAAAATAAAAATATATGGCACGTCAATTTGTCGTATTTGCCCTTTTGGCTTTGGCCGTGGCCACCGCATTCGCTGCCGACGCACCCTCAGCTGCTCCTACCGCCTCTCTGACCAAGGCTCCGGCCGCCGCACCCAAATCCTCTGCGGCCGCCGCACCGAAAGCATCATCCCCGGCCGCAGAGGAACCAACCCCCGAAGACGATTACTCGGCAGCCACCCCCAGTGACTCCGCCGAGGCACCCACCGTCTCCTCCCCACCAGCTCCCTCCCCAGAAAGTACCTCCGCCGATGGACCGTCATCCGAGTCACCCACCGCCGAAGCACCCCAAAGCGGCGCCGTAACTAATGTGAAGCTCTCCATCGTCGGCACTGTCGCCGGCGTCGGATTCTTCTTCTCCTCTCTCTAAGATTTTTTAACAATCATATTATTTGTGTAACATTACATTATGAGATGAGGCCGTATATTTTAACATTATGCGATTACAATCAAAAGATTAAAATGGAGCTAATTATTACTTACTTCTATGTTTTTTATTCATTTTTGGATTTTGTTTAGATAATTAATGCAAGCAAAAATTTACAGAAGAGGGCGTTTGGTCTAGTGGTATGATTCTCGCTTAGGGTGCGAGAGGTCCCGAGTTCAATTCTCGGAACGCCCCCTCTTTTGTTTTTTTACATAGCTTTTTAAATTGCACCTCACAAACCCAAAGTGACCGAGGATATTTCAGTTTACAATTATTTTTTACATAAACACAAGTTTACAAATGTTAATAAAATGCGATAATAAAAAAAATCAACATGTCTTCTTGGAAACTTGAATAGAATACCCAAACGATTCCAAACTAAACCTTTTTTGGGGCAAAAAAGGTTTTATACTTCTTCTTCCCAGACGCGCCAAGTCCGCGCAAATTTATAATACAATCATATCTCTGAAAGATGATGATTTCGTTAGCGTCTCTCTGCTACTGTAACAGAGCCTACAAAGACAACACAGATCTCTCAGACAGACACGAAACAAATGGTCTATATCTTTCTTATGTCCTTCGCATACATTTGCCGATTAGTGAAAAGTGAGCTTACTTTCTTAGTTTGGTCTGTGGATTTAGGTCTCTGTTTGTAGAAATTTGGAAGTGGCTTCGCCTTGAAGCATAGCCTTTGCCGTAGTTTACTCTCTTCTTTCCCCATACTCCTCTCCTCCGGCTGCTTCTGGTTCTGTGGCTCCATGCCTTTGAATCTGTCCTCTAGCTTCTGAAACATCAAGGACCAGTAAAAATTACTAGACAAAAGCGTAGAAACCAAATTATCTCTATCTGTTGAAGCTCTTCTTGCCTTTTTTCTTCTCTCTGCTCTCTCCTCTGTTCTTAAACCAAACGGTGTGAAACAGCTCGGTGTCCTGCTTTTTTTTTCCCAATAAACAAGTTCCCAAACCACACATTATACATTTGAATTGAGCAAACATTTTTATTTTTTTTATTAAGATCAGCTCTTACTCCGCTGGGAGAAAATTCCATCTTCCTCGACCTGTCTTGGCAGAAGAATCAGGAGCTGTTTTCCCTCTGCACTTACTATAACACCTGATTAGTTCCTTAACTACACAGGAAGTAAGAAGCTCTTTAAGAGTTTATTGAGCAGCGTTTACCTTCTATTACTCGATAAAGGTGTGGACAAAGAGTCCTCGACAATGCCCTTTCCAGACACCTGCAATCACAAGAGCATAAGCACTTGGTTTCAATAACAAAATGAGTGAAACACTCTTTAGAGAATGCAGGTGGCACCTTGTTTGATGGTGTCCGGAGAGGTGTTTTGCAGTCTTTGGTTGGTTTAGAAGAAGCTCTTGACCCGTCAATCTTCCTTATGATGGACACTAATCTATTGAACTCTTTTGCAGGTGTGAAAGTGTAAGAATTGCTCTTGTTGCTAGGCTTTTGACTTGGAGTCCTCTCCGATGAATTGAACTTAGAAACTCTTGCTTTGGTACTGCTCTTTGGTTGTGGGTCTTTGGATTTCTTCTGCAAAGAACTAACAGATCAAGAACAAAAGAAGCCAGAGAGAAGAAAAACTTTTATCATCATTAATCATAAAATTACCTTTAGTATTATAGGCGTCTTCTCCACTTGTTCTTCTTCAACTGTAGAAACTTTCCCATTGATCTCTGAGTCAGCCTTCCCAACATTCTCTTTCTCATCAGATTGTCTATTACTAAATCTGCTTACTTTTTCTGCAAGTAATTTCATTTCAGCATCTAAAGATCCTCTTGTAATCTCAAGATCCGGTTTTGACACCAGCCCATCTTTCTTCCCTCCTCCATTGATATCTTCTTGAACTAGAAGCAACTCTGGTTCGGGTTTTTGGCTTTGCTGTTGAAGCAACAGTGCCTCTTCTGCAGCAGCTTTTCTTGCAGCAGCGAGTTTCTTGTAGTGAGCTTCAAAGAAGGCTTTCTTCTGAGCCACAGATCCTGGCCTTGAGTATCTCTCTGCCTCCGCCACATAACGGTTCTGTGTTGAGAAAGCTGACCATTTTTCCCAATCAAGTTTCTCCGACATGAATCTCCCAAACGACACAGACTGTCCTAAAGCACCAAGAGAATCTCCCTAGACACAAGAAACAGAGATCTTTGTCAAAATTTTCACAATTTCTAACAAGACAGAGAAACAAAATAATATATATCTGATCTGCTTAAGGATATGGAATTGAAATGGAAGAAAGAATGAGCTAACTAACCTCTGGAGCTGCATATGAGAATGGCTGCATGAGACAAGCAGATTCTCCCATGTTTTTGGAACAAGATCTAATTTTACAGACAGTGGAAGTGAAAATTAGATCGAATTGAATTCCAAGGATCCTGAATTTGTTAAATTTTTGTTTATAATGTGGTAACAAAAAAAAGTAGAAAAAAGAAGAAGTAGAAGTGGGGTTTTCTGTCCGTTGTATTTGAGCTTTTTAGTGTTTAAAATTTGAATTCAAAAATTGCTGGTTTCTGGGTTTCTGTCTGTTTCTTCCGTTGATAGAAAAAAAGCTACCCACACTTTATGAAATTTTTACTATTAAAGTATTACCGCAGGAGAGAGAAAGTGGTCCGCAAAAAAAATATATATATATATATCTTTCAGAATTTTTATGGTGATAAACACTTTTTCTAAAGAAAAAAAATGATAGTCCTTTATATATTAATTGAAAAATATTGTTAAAAATAAATATTGTTTTATATGTGATTTACAATATTGTTATGCTGATGTGTTATCGTAAGAAAGTTTCTAAGATTAATATAAAAATAAATCTAATTAACTAGACTATTTACAATTTATGTCACTCACATTAATTTAGTTAGAACAGTTTATACCAATTAGTTATTAAATATTCAGCATTTAATTTATAAAGATATCTTATATCATCCATTTGTTACCAAAATTTATTAACAAATTTTTATTAAAAATTTAGTATATCATATTAATTATTTTCTTAAACACAATATTCTTTTTTTCATATTTGTTTGATTTTATTTTTGAAAAAAAACTCACATTATCCGTGTAATAAAAAAATTACATTTGTTCACACATGTTATAATTCGATTTTTTTTAAATGAACATATATTACTCAAATGGTGAAGAAATATGTGTGTCTTGAAAGTCTCACATCATAATTGGAAATGTATGGTGGTTCATAAATCTATTATACAAATGACCAAAACGATAAGGACTCATAAGAGTTGAAAACCTCATTTAACTTACAAAAAAAAAATGGTGAATTGGGTGAATATTACTTTTGGGAGAACTAATTAGGTAACTACCGTAACAATGCAGTCAATTAACTTTTTAGCAATAGTCAACTATCCAAAATAAGGGGAATTGTCAAAAACACCATTACTCTCTTATTATGTACAATACTTTTTGGCTGACGCATATCTTTTTCTTTCTCTCTTTCTCTTTCTTCTTTCTCTTTCTCTTTCTTTTTCTCTTCTTTCTCTTTCCTCTTCCTCTTTCTCCTTTCCTCTTTCTCTTTCTCTTTCTCTTTCCTCTTCCTCTTTGCTCCTTATCATCGCCACAAGAGCTCTCCGCCTCTCTTCTCCAACGCGTTCTTCTACTGGTTCAGCGACTCGCCGACGAGTTATTATTCTAACGCGAAGCCTTTGTCCTTTGGCTTAACGGTGGCCATGGCTACTCGAATCTCGAATATTCACCAGGTTCATAGTAAATCTCGATCGGGCCAAGACTGAAGAAGCTGCCACGGACTCTCCACCACCTCCTAGCTTCAATTCCATTTCCAAGCTACTCTAACTTACATGAAATTGTAATTAACTATTTTTTAAAATAGTTATCTACTGTATAGTTAACTAGTATAGTAGTTAATATTTAGTACATTATATAGCAAATAGTTGGCTATAATAGACAATTATTATAAGGATAATTCACTATATAATTCGTTTTTTGTCATATAGTCAACTATTAGATAACTATGAATTATAATTACAAATAATCGGTTATATTTTCACATGTAGTTAACTATGTACCCCAAATAGTTAACCATAATTAGTCAAATACGTTTATGTAGTTAAGTATTTTCACATATAGTTAGCTGCTCCAAACTTACAAATCTCGTTTTCTCAATTTAGAAACTTTGCACGGTCCAAATGTGGCCAACACTGGTGAGCTTGGAGATGGAGATGGAGATGAAGATTGAACTAAAATAGCATAAGAGATATTTGTGGTGTAGCAACATTCATTAGCTATATGAAATTGTAGTTAACTATTTTTTCTAAATAGTTAAATATTGTATAGTTAACTAGTATAATAGCTACTATTTAGTACATTATATATCAAATAGCTGATTATAATAGACAATTATAAAGATAATTCACTATATAATTCATTTGTTTGTCATATAGTCAAGTATATTAGATAATTATGAACTGTAATTACAAACAACTTTAAATCACTAGATCTAACAGTTAGTCAACTACATTCACACACATGTACAAAAACTATCGCACAAAGTAGTTACATACTCATTTAGTATAGGGAGGAAAAAAACCAAAGAGAGCAATAGAGTGTTTTTAAGAAGAGAAAACGTGGAGAGAGGAGATAGAAGATAAATGTGTAAAGAGCTTTTTGATTTATTTTATTTATTTAAATAATAGTTAAAAGGTGGGAGTGTATAAGAAATGATAGGAGAGAGAATGTGATGTGTAAGAGAAATAAAAAAATAGATGAGGGGTTGCAAGGTCTTTTACTAAATGTTGCTTTTGTATATTATATTGGCTTTTTATTTACTTAATTTTGACTCACAAACATGTTACCACACTTACTGAAATGTATAATTAAACCGAGAAAGATAAATATTTAAACTAGATAAATAATTTAATATGATAAAAATATTAAAATATTTTTTGAAAAATTAGTTTGATCAAAAGATTAATATATTATAATTTTTTTTTAACTTGATCAAGAATAAAATCGATTATAAAACCCTATCATATATTTACAATCGTGTTATAACGCAATTGTAGTTATTATTTGTAGTTACATAGTCAACACATAATTTTGCTGTACAACCACGTGACGGTTAGTATACAAAGAAGAGATGGATCCCAGTCCCAATATCATTTTAATATGTTTCCCAAAGCTCAAATTCACTGGAGAAGAAGAAGAGGATACACTTGGCTGCTAATTAAACTCTCTCATCTTTGGTCAGCTAATCCCTAATGTCGTGCTCCAGATTCTGTTGACCCAAGATTTTTCACTCAAAACCCTAAATCTATTTTTACGAAGCTGCTTTTCATTTCCTGGTTCAGCTTGGCCATCTTTTAGTGAAAGCAAAATGTGAAATTTCTCTTATGAGTTTGAACAAAGAGATTGAGATTTTGGTTCCTTGGGTGTTTTGAAAAACAGAATTAGAATTTAGAAATCTTAAGAAAAACCAAAACAAAAAACAAATCCTTAAGAATACAAAGAAAACTATGACTTTGGGGGATTTTCAAGCAAAATGTCTCACCTTTATTTTGGATTAATTGTATCTACAATGCTCAGCTTTTCAAGCAAAATGAATCAATGGGCCTTCTTCTGTCTCAGGTTTCTGTGTTACGAGCATACCTATCTCGATCATTCGTGTCCAAGAAACCCGTGTTCGAGTACAAAGTTCGTCTCTTGTTTCTGTAACCTTTCCCTCTTGTTGTTCCTTTTACTTTACGAGTCGAGAACACCAAAAGCATCACTACCAAGAACCCTACTCCAGAGATCAACCACAGAGCGATCACCCATAACTTCAACGTGCTGAATCTCCCTTCAGACTCGGACGAATCAGTCGTTTCTTTGGTATCATCGCTTCCTTGCGCTTGTTTCGTTTCAAATTTACCAACTTTTCTCAAACCCGAGATCTTCTCGCTCCGTTCAGATCCAGGTTCAGGGCAATTCCTTCTCTTGTGATGCAGAAACAGAGCTTCGTTTAGCTTCTGTCCACATTCAATACTGAGAAGGTCTCTTTGCCGTAGATCATTGTCTGTTTGATGGACTGCCGAAGGATTGGGCGGGTCCGGGAACTTGGCCCAGCATTTGTTGATCAGATCGGTGTTCCTCCAATTTGCCTTGTCGAAGCTCCAATTCCCTACTTTGAACTCAAGGCCGTAATGGAAAACTCGATAGTCAACACCCGGTTCAGGAACATAACCGGGGTAAATCAATATGTCTTTGTTTATAATGTGCCGCAAATTCAGCTGCAATGTCAATATTAAATATTTTAGAGTCCAACTATTGATCAGAGGGTTAAAGAGTTATGATAAGATTTACCTCTGCAGCACCGAAAGAATAACCGTACATTTCGCTGATCCAACCGGATTCATATATATCCCCGGTTAACTCCTTTCCGTAGTGTTCTTTGTCTGCTCGAACCTCCTGGGTTTTAAGCAACCAGTACATTGCGAATTTCCGGAGATCCTCTATGTGCATTATAATGACTCCACCAACTTTATCACAAGCCTCAGGATTACGCGTGTGAAGTCTTGCAAGGTCGTTGTCACATCCGATAAGATAGCTAAACAAAAGAAAGAGACAGAGAGTTAAAAAAAAAGATTTCCGCATCATCTAGACACAGAAAAAGAGATTTGTATATTTACTCGTAAGGAGTTGAAACTGGTCGGCCTCGAGCTGCCTTAAACTCCCAAGGAGTGATGGGTCCTCGGAGGATCATGTCAGCATCAAGAATTACTATGTACTCTGCATCGATATTCGTGTGGTGAAGCCAATGAACAACCGCCGCCGGTTTGTTAATCGCCGGGTACCTGATTCAGTCAAGAACATAGCAAAATCAGATGAAGTTCAAGTTATAACTTCAAAACCCGAGGTTTAACTACTAATCTTACCAATCGCCTGTGAGAGGATGTCTGCTCATCGAAGGAACATAGTGCGTCGGGGCCAAGTCATGACCTTTATACTTTTTAAGATCTTCATCTGTGCAACTGAGAAGCCGAGTGATGTTTCCGGGCTGACCGCTCAACCTGAAACTGTGCATGAACCCAACTGTTTGCCAGTCGAAATAAGTTGTGCATTCGGTGGAAAACAGTGTGTGGATCTTTGGATAAGCTCCTTTGAATTTATCAACGGGTAGCGGCTCGTGTTGGTCTGGCAAGATATGTACACTTCCTGGTGCAAGCAGTTTAGGCTTTGTTAACTCCATGAAAGTTTTGCTCTTCAGAAAGCTCAAGTATTTGGACCACTTCGGTTTTGGACACCCGTTTTCTGCGTGACGCAGTATGAGTCCCTCGTTCAAAGTATTCATACATTCCAGACTCAAAATAAGACCTCTTCGCCTGTACTGATCAGGTTCCATCATTTTCACCTATTCAATGAAAATTGCTTTTCTCAGTAATTGCATCCATTAGAAAGACATGAAGTTGAGTTGAGAACTTGTTAAGGCTACCTCTCTTGGATATGGAGGCTCGGGGAAGAGACGGTTACAGTCGTAGACTATATTGTCTTCGTGGTGGTCCAGTTTAGTGAAAGACCAGTTCCCGATGGAAAAAGGCAACCCGTAATGCAAAAGAACAGGCTCAACACCTTCTCGTGGAACATACCCGGGATATATCATCAAGTCGTCGTTAATCTTGTGCTTAAGTCCTGCCTGTGGGTCAAAAAACAAATTCACACAGATTTAGAATCGAAATAAAAACGTAGTGAAGACTGTCACAGTTAGAACATGAGCAAGAGAAGGAAGGTGTTGAGATTACTTCTGCAGCACCGAAGGAGTAACCATACATCTCACTGATCCAACCTTTACCGTAAACATCCCCAGTAATATTGGTGGCCCAGTGAGCTGTATCTTGGCGAACATCTTCAGTCTTTGATAGCCAAAGAGGGGCCAAGACACGAAGATCATCGATATGCATAGCGAGAAGACCGCCAACTTTGTCACAGAGTTGAGGATGCTTTGTGTGCAATCGCACAAGGATGTTATCGCAGCCCACCAAGTAGCTATTTCCATAGAGATAAAGGCGTGAGTTGAGCAACAACGAAAGGCTAAAGATTTAGGTAATATATATGTGTGTGTACCCGTAATGGGCAGCAAAGGGTCTACCCCTCTCTGCACCGAGTTCCCAAGGGATGATAGGACCTCTAATGATCATGTCAGCATCAAGAATAACGACCCAATCCACATTCTTGGCATCTTCACTGTGTTGAAGCCAGTGAAGAACTCCAACGGGTTTGTTAATTGCTGGGTACCTACCAAGAAGAAAAGACAAGAGCTTTCCTCATATTGAACCACTCTAGCTTTGATTTCACAAATGAGCAAGCAAAATCGAAATTTGAGAGTTTCAAAAACGGATGCAGGACACAACAACCTAACAACTAAAAGATTCGGAATTTTGAAATAGTTTTACCAGTCACCGGTCTTAGGATGTCTGCTCCAAGAGGGGACATGGAAAGTGGGAGCGAGGTCCATGCCTCTGTAATTCTTCTTCTCCTCGTCGGTACAGCTCAATAACCGGGTAATCGGACCGGGTTGTCGGGATTTCTTGAAGCTGTGCATCAGACCAACCGTCTGCCAATCGAAGTAGTTCTGGCACTCCACCGAGAAGAGCGTATGGATCCGATACGGACCCGATTCATCCGCCAAACCCGACCCGAAACCCAACGCGAGAGCCACAATCGTCGTGATCAAACCCCACCGCATCTCCATCGTCTCGATTTCGAATTTCAAACCCTAAATTTCCATATATATATTTTTCTCTTCCACGATCTAGGAGGAACTGGAACAAAGAAAAAAAAGTCAATGCATGGATGATTGATCCATGCGTTGTTACCTTCTTTCTATAAACCGATGCTTATGATTAGTAGTGGTGGTGACCACGAAGTGCTACTAGTAATCCCTATTTTTTAAAATTCGAGATCTTTGGAAGAATTCGATTGAATAATCAAAGATTCTATGAATTTTTTTAATTTTTTTTTTTTTTGTGTGTTCGGGGAGGACGACTCTGAATCGCCGAGATTTGGCTGCCATGGACTCCAAAAGACGGCGACTTGCCAGCGTTTTTTTTTTTTCATAATTAAGTAAGCCACTTTATTTAATTAACTTACATGACCTCAACCAAATTTTCTAACATGTTTATTAGTTAAATTAGACAAGGCAAAAACACCTAAATTTCCTATCCAAGTTAATACAGTATGCATTTGTTTTTGGAATTAAGTTTCTTTTAGGCACATGCATCTATATTGCCTTGTCTAACACAAGCCATTTGTTTTCCCAATTAAAATTCGTGTACATGCACATCACATACTGTATTGACTATATAATGACTATCTCATATTTATGTAATTTTAAAATTATACTCCATTTTTTATGTTGGGAATCTCACTTAAAGTATTTTTTTTTTGCCGATTAACAATTTCATTATATTAAATCGAGATTACAAAGTCAATATACATAACTTTCATATAACAAATTATTACATAAGCAAATATTACATTAGAAAAATTGAATTTGACGATGTTTTCCGCGAGAAGTATAAAGTAATAGAAACCTAAAATAATATATAGACAACATATATATATATATATATATATCAGTTCATTAATTATCAGTTGTTTTTAGATTGGAAACCGTGACAAAAAAACTTTCCAATGATACTCTATTATCTTTTTATAAACAAGTTAAGGAAAAATTGATGTTTACATATATATACTAGATTAGGATCTGCGTATACACGGATTTATAGTTTAATTTTTTATAGCAAGTGAAAAAAGAAATTATAAATACAAAATGGAAAACAAATTAAACCTCCTGTGAAAATAAATAATATAAGGTAGAGACCGCCAACGCGAATCCACCTATAGAAAACCTAACAATTATTTATTCATTTTTATACTTCTATTTTTTATTCAATTATTTGGTTTTTAATTAAATTTTATCACATATTTTTAAACATTTAATTTTTCATATTCTTATTAGGATGAGATTTATTTTGTATTATTTAAACACTTATATATTTATTTTTCCATACGGAATTAGAAGGACTTTTTTATTATTATTTGATTAACTTTTCTTTTTAAAGATAAATATAAATTTTCTATTTTCTTTTTTTGTTTAGTAACTTTACCTTTTAAAATTAGGAATCAGTAATAAAAAATTTCAAATTTTTTTTTCCTTTTATATTAATTTTGGATTTTAGGATAAATTTATATTTTCTATTTTTCTTTTTTGTTTAGTAATTTTACCTTTTAGGATTATGAATCAATTAGAAAGTTTCATTCTATTGTTAATATTATGTGTCAAAATCTAGATTAGGACCCGCGTATATGCGGTTTATAGTTTAATATTTTGTAACCCATGAAAAAATAATACTATAAACGAAAAAATGAGAAATAAAATTAGATTTCCCATGAAAAAAAAAAATATAAGGTTGAGACCGCTAACGCGAAACCACCTACAGGGAAACCTAACAATGATTTATTCATTTTCATTATGCTATTTTTATTCTATTATTTGGTTTTTAATTAAATTTTGTCACATATTTCCAAACATATTAACCTTAACATTTAAGATAAATATAAATTTTTTTTTTGTTTTTTTAATAACTTTAACTTTTAAAATTAAGAATCAGTTATTAAATTTTCTAAATTTTTATTTTTTTCTTTTTTTAATTATCTTTGGCTTTTAGGATAAATTTACATTTTATGTTTTTTCTTTTTGTTTAGTAACTTTACCTTTTACGATTATGAATCAATCATAATTTATTTTTGCCAAGAAAGGAGATAACTCGTGGAAACAAATCCCCGAGTTGTTATACGATAGTTTTGACATGCTATACAAGGATCACAAGTTGTATTGTAGATCTCAACTATCATAAACTCAAGATTTTTGATTTTTCTGGACAAGTTCCCTTGCAAGTTTTCAAGATTAGCGTACGTGGATGCGTACAAATTGCAATAGGTCTTCACATGAGACTTCCTGATATCCCACACGATCTTCAAGTGGTTAAGAGGAAGAATAATTTGGTAGTTACCGTACGTGGAGATGTCTTGATTGTTAGGAGTCTACGTCCGTTTATGTCCAAAATATGGAACTTTGAAATCTACAAGATGGATTCATCCAAGAAGACCAAATGGGACAAAATCGTTTCTCTGGGCGATGAGTCAATTCTTTTGGATTTGGGTGTTACAGTACTTGCTAAGGACGGTCTTGAAGGAATCATTAGAAACTCCATCTACTTTAATGGTAATGGTTTTGAAGATAAATATGACCAAAATGAAATCTTCATCTACAATCTCGATACAAACAAGATTGAACAGCCTCAACAATTTGTTTATTCCTCCATTCCTCTCTCTAATGCTCGTTGGTTCTTTCCAAGTTTCAAACGGGAAATCGGGAATGATTGATCCTTTTTTCTCGTGTTTTTTTTTTGTTTTTTTTATAAAATAATGCATTTTTTTTTGCATTAGTAACATGGGTAAATTTGTAGAACCAAAAAAAATTGTAAATAAAAAATATAGCCATGTAAAAAAAAAATCAAAGGAAGAAACCATTACGTGATTGAATGTTGCTATTAATTCTATTTTGTTTCTTATCAAACGATTTCTTAGACTTCTTCAATCTCTTACATATTAAGATGCATTATGTTGTTTGGCAAAAAAAAAGATGCATTATGTAAAGCATAAACATAATTAATAGTTCCATCTTGTATAGTCTAACTTTCGGCTGATACTTTATGAGCTATATAGCAACTAATGCATTTACTATCTAATCTATTAAAATAAAGACATTTTTTTGTTGCAGACAAACAATAAAAAATGCATATAAATTTATTCTTATCCGGGATAACTACTATTTTCTTCTTTTTATTTATGTTGCCAAACAAATATTTTTGTACATTATTAATTAAAAAATATATTTTATTTATATTTTAATTTAATTTCGAAAATATCTTTAAGAAATAATTACAATATTATATTTTAATTTTAGTTTAAAATATTTTTAAGAAAATAAAATTCATTTATTTTTTTAAAAAATTATAGAAATTAATAATATATAGTATTAATCCGATTGCCTTTTATTAAATGAAAAATTTAATATTTTTCCTAATTTTCTTGCCATCCCTACTTCTAAACATTAATTATTCAATTAACTAAAAATTTTAAATTATTTAAATACACACGTTCAAAAAAATAATTTTGAACTATTAATAAAACATTTCGGCGAAACATTTTTAAATAAGAGTCTAAATGAACAAACAACCTTTTGTGTGAATAAAAAAATCTTACTACTTTAGTTGTATTAAAATTATTGTATATTTCTAAATTTTGTTTTAAATCTTAAGTTTTTTAATTTAAATAAAATAAAAAAATAGAAAAAGAAATAAATCATATTTTAATGGACAATTTTCTTAAATAGCACTAAATCAAATTTGGTGGACAAATATAGCACCCCTTACTTAAAGTTCCAACAATAGCATTTTATTTTAAATAAATGACTAAACTAACCTTAATTTTAATCGAACGAAACCTATTTTCTCTGGAAAAAAACTTAAAATCGAGGAATTTTTTTGTTTTTTACTCTCGTCTCTGAAACTCACGATCTCCGATCTCTCGTCGCCGGTGTCTCGCCGCCCGATCTCTCCCGGTTCCACCGGAGATCGTCATGATTCTCGTCGCCGGATCTCCTCACCGATCTCTCATCGCCGGTTCAACCGAATATCGCCAGGATTCTCTGCCTTTTACTTGAGCTTTGTAAAGCCATTCTTTGTAAAGCTCTATGACCATTAACGGGAACTCCGCCTCCACCTGCTGATTCTCCACGGGCTGACTCAAGCGATTCTCCGCCGCCACCGAAGTCCACTAAATCCCCTTCTCCTCCTCCCCCGACAGATTCAGAAACACCACCGGCTGCGCCAAATGAATCCGATAGCTCTCCTCCCCCTCCGGACGTTCAATCGCCTCCTCCACCATCATCCTCAACAAGACCAGAAACACCACCGTCAGAAACTCCTCCGGCCCCACCATCAGAACCTACCAACTCCGGCCCCACCATCAGACCCCACCAATTCTCCCCCAACACAACCATCCAGTTCTCCTCCAGCTCATCCAAACGCGCCGCCGAGTCCATTTCAGCACCACCAAAACCTTCCGGTGGACTCGTCGTGTCTCCATCTCTCACAGTCCCCAGCAAATAAACGCCTCCCACAAACAACGTTTGCAATGGAAATGGCTATCAAGGGAAGACTATGGTCGGTATGGCTGTGGCCGGCTCATGGCTCTAATCGCCGTTGTTTTCTTAGTGAGAAGAAAGAAAAAGAGAAACGTTGATAGCTATGGCCACTCACAGTACTTGCCACATCCAAATTTCTCTGTAAAATCAGGTTAAAAACTTTTTCCTCTATCTCTCTGATCATCTCTGTGCTTTGGCTTTTATTACCAGCATTGTAATTCTTTGTTTGATTCAGATGGATTCTTATACGGTCAAGATCCTAGTAATGTATACTCTGGTCCTGGTGGTTTAATGTACAATTCACAGCAACATTCCTCTTTGGTAAACAGCTACGGGAGCCAAAGAGGTCATCAAATGCAATCCAATGGCAAACCTGACTCTGCAATCCTCGGAAGTGGCCAGACTCATTTCAGTTACGAAGAGCTTGCGGACATAACATAAGGCTTTGCTCGACAAAACATTCTTGGAGAATGCGGGTTTGGATGCGTCTACAAAGGTACATTGCAGGATGGTAAAGTTGTTGCAGTTAAGCAGCTTAAAGCTGGAAGCGGACAAGGCGACCGTGAATTCAAGGCAGAGGTTGAGATCATCAGCCGTGTTCACCATTGCCATTTGGTCTCGATCTGGTCGGTTACTGCATTTCAGACCCGCATAGATTGCTTATTTATGAGTATGTTCGAATCAAACATTGGAGCATCATTTGCACGGTGTGACTTTTTCCATTTCTGTTATAGATAAGACTTTAAGCTTTGTGTGTTAGAATGACTCACTTTACGCCGTTTTTTTATCTTGATAGGAAAAGGAATGCCGGTTTTAGAATGGTCTAAGAGTGTCCGGATCGCTATAGGATCAGCTAAAGGGTTGGCGTATCTGCACGAAGACTGTAAGCAATTACTCATCCATTTGTTAAGAAACCGTTAATAGTTCAGACGTAAACAGAATCATAGCCTTCGTTGTATGTTTTGGTTAAGCACTTAGTTCAAAACGTAAGAAATCACATCCTTGTCTTATTTTACAGGTCATCCAAAAATCATTCACAGGGACATAAAGTCAGCAAACATTCTTCTGGACGATGAATATGAAGCTCAGGCAATAAAGAAATCCCCCTTTACTTTATATCAATCCTATGACTCTGTAAAGCTTTAGTTGTCAAGCTAGGTAAAAGGACTGGCCAATCCCTTTATATTGAAGACATAAAATTTGCCATGATTTATTCTAGATTTGGTTCGGTTAGGGAACTTTTGTATGTAAACCATTTTTAGTCTTCTTAAAATTTAGATTAGTATTGCTTGCTCTTGATTTAGTTTGTATTTAGTCTTTTGACATGTCACATTTGTAAATGTTTATACCTCTTTCCAAACTCGAAACATCTTTCAAAAGAGTTACTAAAATAGAGTAAGAAATAGAGTTACTCCAAATATAGAGTAAGAAATAGAGTTATTCTATTTTATAGTTGAAAATAGAGTGGGGTTGGAGACGATTTTGCTCTAAAATAGAGTTTAGAGAAGAAAATAGAATAGGGTTGGAGATGCTCAAACAATCACATTATTTTGAGATTCAATCAACTTTGCGTGTCAATTAGATAAATTTACGCACAAAATTCATCATATCTTACTTTGATATTTTTCTTTTCTTCAAGCCCTGGCTCAATCTTCTGTATAAGCGTTTTTAGTAATACTATTTCCAGTTCAAAATTAGAAAAAAATAATCTTATATTTGAGACAACATAGTTGGGAATAAAGTTTTTTTTCCAGATTTGTAGTGAAAGTTAATGTTGATTTATTGATCTATTGTGGCGACAACATAAATATGAGAAATCTAACTTTTTCTTTTGTTTTCAAAGTGCAATTACAATTTGTGTATACTACTGAGCTCATACTTGCTAGATTACAAATTTAGCGATTGTAATAATATCTATCATTGCATGATCTACATGATACCGAGAAAAGAACTCGACGAATCATGGGGAGCAGATAAATCCCTTTGTTACAATTATATAAGGAGAAACTGTGGATTAAATTATGGATTGGGTTTTCATAAAAAAAAAAAAAATCAAAAAATTATACATCGGAAAGCAGTGATGATATTTTTAACAATGCTAATCAGCTTTTGCTGGTGATACTTTTTTTAGGAAAGACTCAATGGTACGAATCTTTGATTCTATCAACCTCCAACTCAGCGGGGCCAATGAAGATGTTGAAACACCAACTTTAAAACATCGGTCATGGTTGCTAGCTCTCTTTTTCTCTAGATGGTTCTTTAAAACACTATCTCCAACATAACCTCATAAACAACAAGGAATCATAATCGATCTTCAAGATATGTGCGTTGAGTCTGAGGGTTATGATGGAGGAAGTGTTATAAAGATCAGATCGATTCATTGGCCTTCGAGAATATCAATGGGATTGCATGTATTGGATATGGTGGGAGATTGCGTTAATAAATGGCTCATTTGAACTCGACTTTATTGACATATCACATAGATAATTTGTGAGCAGATATCGATTTTAGATTTCTTTTCGACGATATCATTTAGATTTCCAGTTTAGTATAAATTAAATAAAAATCGATAAACAAAAAACAATAAATATTTAATAAATAAAATATTGTTTTATTCTAACGTTTTACTTATTAAGCATTTGTAACCCGCACACGTTGCGGGCCCGTTAGCTAGTAAATAATATAAGGTAGAGACCGCCAACGCGAATCCACCTATAGAAAACCTAACAATTATTTATTCATTTTTATTCTTCTATTTTTTATTCAATTATTTGGTTTTTAATTAAATTTTATCACAGATTTTCAAACATTTAATTTTTTCATATTCTTATTAGGATGAGATTTATTTTGTATTATTTAAACACTTATATATTTATTTTTCCATACAGAATTAGAAAGAATTTTTTATTATTGTTATTTGATTAACTTTGCTTTTTAAAGATAAATATAAATTTTCTATTTTTTTTTTGTTTAGTAACTTTACCTTTTAAAATTAGGAATCAGTAATAAAAAATTTCAAATTTTTTTTTCCCTTTTATATTAATTTTGGCTTTTAGGATAAATTTACATATTCTATTTTTCTTTTTTGTTCAGTAATTTTACCTTTTAAGATTATGAATCAATTATAAAGTTTCATTTTATTGTTAATATTATGTGTCAAAATCTAGATTAGGACCCGCGTATATGCGGTTTATAGTTTAATATTTTGTAACCCATGAAAAAATAATACTATAAACGAAAAAATGGGAAATAAAATTAGATTTCCCATGAAAATAAAAAAATATAAGGTTGAGACCGCCAACGCGAAACCACCTATAGAAAAAGCTAACAATGATTTATTCATTTTCATTCTGCTATTTTTTATTCTATTATTTGGTTTTTAATTAAATTTTGTCACATATTTCCAAACATATTAACTTTAACATTTAAGATAAATATAATTTTTTTTTTGTTTTTTTAATAACTTTAACTTTTAAAATTAGGAATCAGTTATAAATTTTTCTAAATTTTTATTTTTTTCCTTTTTTAATTATCTTTGGCTTTTTGGATAAATTTGCATTTTATGGTTTTCCTTTTTGTTTAGTAACTTTACTTTTTACGATTATGAATCAATCATAATTTTGTTTTTCTTGTTAATATTATGTGTCAAAATCTAATTAGATATTTTTTTACACGTGTCAAAATATGATCGATTAACTTGACACGTGTCACGATCAGTTGAATTAGCAACTTTTGAAATATTCAGTTTTATATAATAAGATATAAATATTTATTAGCGTTTGGAAAAAAATATGTAGGAGATCATGTTATGTTACTTGAAATAGATGGTTAGCCACTAACAAACAAATTGAGACGTACTATAATCACAAATCTCTGCCCCAACACGATTTTGACTCGCTCTCTCTCGTAAACTAATTTGCGAGTGTATATATAGTATAATAGTAGAACTATATATATTCTCTTTTGCGATCCGACTTTATCAACTTAACTAACTAAAAAGAAGACAAACCAAATAGAAAGAGAAGAGATCAAGTATTGCAGCGATGAGATCTTTGGTCTCTTTCACCTTAATGATCTGCGTTCTCGTCTTGGCCACGTTGATTATGGTAGCCGATTCGTCGTATGGTGGAG
The DNA here is from genome assembly GCA_002933915.1 of Eutrema heterophyllum. NCBI lineage: Eukaryota > Viridiplantae > Streptophyta > Magnoliopsida > Brassicales > Brassicaceae > Eutrema > Eutrema heterophyllum. Next base: position 140,542 of record PKMM01017261.1, on the reverse strand, counting down.
AAGGGCAAAAACGCGCTCCTCCTGCCATGGCTCCTTCACCATCACCAAGTGGTGGACCCAACAAGACTCTTCCACCGCCTCCAAATGCTGCCACTTTCGCCGCTTGCCAGCAGTTAATCGCCGCAACATTGGCTACTACTATTAGTGTCTTGGCTTTCATCTTGTGATTATATATTTATTTCCTTCATCTTGACTTTGGTTCTCTGGCTTCTTTTCGTTTCATTCTTCGTTTTTCTGATCGTGTGATTTGTACCAAGTTTTTTTGTTGTAACAGAAAATATTTGTACCAAGTTTCAAGTTTCAAACATGACAATTAAATAACGTGATGATGAGTGATGAGTGTTTCTAGTTTCTAGTCTCTATTACCGTAATGTCCGTTAAGTTCCGTTGACTTTTTGAACCCCTACAGTACTAGACCAACGTTCGTTAACTAATTGCCTCGGAGGCATCCAACGGAGAACAGGTCACCACTAATAGAATCGAATAACTCATCTCCCTGTTATCTTCTATCCTCGTAAAGCTGTGTTTTGAGGTAGATGTGTCTCCTGGTTTATGGAGCTGGTTTTTTATTTTTTCGGATGCCTACTGGCATTCTTTTCCTCTTATTGTACTGTTTTCAGACTCTATGTTTTGGTCTCCCCTTTTAAAGTTTAATGAATGAAGTGTTAAAAAAAAAAAGAAAAGCAAAACACATTCATCATGGTTGGCCACTAAACATGTTCGCAAAAGCTGAAAAAAGTCTTTCTCCCTCGTTTATCCATAAGAAGTATTTTTTGGGCTCTCTTGTATGTTTCCTAACCATATATATTAGAGGTGTATTTAATCAAAATATAACATAATGTTATTATACTTTCAATAAGTTTAATTTTGTTGGATTCTTGATCAAATCTAACAATAATAATATTAATTTTTATTTTTGTTCTCACTAGTTTTGTTTACTATATATATAGAAGATACCCTTCTTCTCTAGGTAAAAATCATCATGTTAAAGCTTAATAACCTTAATTCTAAACGGCGGCGCAAAGCTTTATACTTGACTTTCTCTCGAGGAAATTATTTGCCAAAGAGAAATATAAACATCAATCTGGGAAGAAAAAGAAATTTCAGAGGGGAAAGAAAAAAATTAAGAAAAGAGAAGGATTTGGGTTTTAATCATGTTCTGAAAAATGTTTAGAATCATAAGTTTAGTGATGGTGTATTATATAAAGCATACAAATAAAAAAAAAATCAACAGAAATAAGAAGATATCTCTCTTAATTTGGAGATAAATACAACAAATGTAGGATAATTGACAACTTATACAATATCCATTTTAAATAAGGTTTATTTTTGTTTTCTCCTTTTCTCAATTATTTATATATATATATATAGAAGCTACCCTTGTCGTCTAGATAAAAAAAAAAAAGGAGTTAGGGATTAAGATGATGCCAAAGCTTAAGAATAAACGGCACCGAAAAGGAGAGGCAAAGGTTTATACATCTCTTTCTCTTGAGGAATTTCTTTGCCACAATGATTTAAGGGTACGAAGAAGAGGAGGCCAAGAGAAGAAACTGCCCTTATTGGTCTGATCCAGGCGGTTCTCTCGAACGACTCAGCTTGCGAGATTTACAACGAGCTAAATCCGTTTGTTCGGCTTGGCTCTCGGGTTCGCGCCAAAAAGCCAGGTTCCATGGTTAATTGTATTCCCGGAAGACGAGAATCGGTGCAAGTTGTTTAATCCTGAGGAAAAAGACAAGCTGTACACAAGTCAAGATCTGGGTGTCGGATTTGCAGATAGTGTGTGTGTTGCAACGCATGAAAACTGCTCTATGTCTATCATTGCAATGGCACTATCCACATCTTAGATTTCGAGCTTCCGCACAAACCTCCCGAGACTTATATATGGTCTCCTTGAACCTGCCTGATGTTCTCCCTATCACACGGATTTACGTTGTTGGGAGAACAAACATTGTGGTCACGGTAAGCGGAGATGTCCTGATAGCCGCGAGCGTAATGGCAAGCTATGTAAAAATGAACTGATTTTTTATGTTTTTACTTTTAGTTTGCATCTGTTCTATGTTATTTTTTTCATTTGTAATTATATTGCCTAAACATCCGATTATACGTCTAAATTTATTCGGTGGTCTGTAGTTCCACTAACTTATATGTATTGTAAAACATTGGTAAGAAAATAATAAACATACTTAAGAATATATTATTTAAAAAACTTTGAGAGGCTTAACATTTCTTCTTCTTCTTTTTTGTTAAAGGCTTTTAAGAAACTTAAAAAATTTCAAACTCATGTCACATGATGATTTAATCCATGGAGATCAGTGAAACAGATCACAGTTTTATGCATAATGTATTTGTATTAAAAGTCAATGATTTAGTATTTTAGATTGGTTGACACATTTGACGAGTTGGGATTATGAGATGTAGATTAAAACCGTATAATTTGGTAAGACTCGAGCAGATCGAGTTTTTTGCAAGTAATTAATTTTAGATTAATTAGCTAAAAATTATAGTCTTAACAATTTATTCTTACCATTTCTTCTTAAACCAAAAAAAAAAAAAAAACAAGTAAAAAAATAGTTTTTAGGAAGATGAAAGGAGATAAATCCTCATGAAGGCCTTTTAAAGCTCAAGTTGGAGAAAGAATCACTCGATTAGTCGAAGAGTCATGAAATGGAGGAAATAAAAGAGGTAGTTTAACCTAGGATGAGAACTGAATCCAAGTTTTAATTAACTATTGTAGTGAGCTTAAAAAAAAAGAATGAAAAAAGTGATGATATTTTTTCGGGAGGTTGGAACTTCTGACCCAGGTTAGAAGTAGAAGTATATATGGTCGATGTCGAACGTAAGGTTTAGACTATTTAGCCAGATTTGAGTCGTTCATGCCTATGTGTAGCAAAGTCCTTATTACAAATTCAATATATTTGAATCAACAACACTTGAATTATGTCTTATTTATGTTTTCACATTTTGTATATTACAAAATTTAATCTATAAAAAAATTTATCCCGTATGGGTGCACAGATTAGAATCTTGTGATGGTTTTAAAACCCTCGTTTTTTTTGTGTGTGTGCTAAGATGCATAACTTTCATTTTTAACAGGTCTGGTTTTAAGTGAGTCCAGTTGAAGAATTTTGGTTTATCAGAGATAGAAAAATATATGTGGAGGAACTTACCTAAGCCGGTGTTTTTTAATGGGCACCTTTATGTTGTTGTCTCTAGGGTTATTTCGAGGGAAGGATTGAAGATTCTAATTACTGATACCAAGAGGAAACCACAACGTAAGACAATGAACGTTGTCTACAAAGACGTGTTTAAGAATATCTATAAGAACTCGCGTTTGTCGTAGTTTTACTTTGTTTGTGACTTTTATACATTTATTTGATTTTGGTTTTCATGTTTTTAATTTTGGACGATTTTAGTTTTTTTGTATTTTGCTCTATTTTCATGGCGTTCGTGTCAACTACATGTTCTATTTCTATTCGGTTTGAGACCGTGAATCTTTGTGTCGGTACGTGTTTCCGATTTAAATTCGTCTAGTCTCGGTTGGCGCAAATAAAGCTGTTCTAGACCGGTTGAGAACCAATCTGGTTACCAATACGCTCAGCAATCTGAACCTGATTGACCGGATCAACATAGTATAAACCGTTCAATTCATATGTCAACGACACTAAAATGAAACCAAACCCGATTAATTGCAACTGATCAATTCATAAATCATCGCACTAGAATCAAGCCAAACCAAACCCGATTAATTGCAACCGATATCAACACAACCGACCCCTCGCTTTGGGCCTTAGAATTGCCGTTTGGGCCATTTGCGCTTGTATTTAGTATTTAGCACAAAACTACTCTTCTTCTCTAATTTTTGAAAAAGAGTGTATCGTTTCTGTAGCAAGAAAACATGTACAGTCGAAGCAAGAAACATAGTGATTCTTTAATGGCGACTCGTTATGAAATTTCCAATAGAATAGTCGTCCTTGCCTCAACGGTTTTTACCGAAATACATGCACTGCCGATCAGATACATCATCGGTCATTGTTGATACACAACTCCTCAATATCTCCCGCAATTATACGAAATCCGAGAAAGATTTTTATTTTGTATGATTCAGAGAAGAACATCATATCTGTTTTCACTCGTGGTGAGAACTCAGATAACCCAGTAAAGATCCGGTTGTCTTCGACTCGACTTGGTCCAACTATGTTTCGCCGATTTCCGACGCTGTCCTCAAAACCCTAGCTGCTTGCTCTTTGGCAGAGGTGGCGTTCTTCGCCAGAGTTAGACCTCCGCATAAATGTAGATCATATGTCTTCTTCCTGCCGAGGTATCCTCCCAAGAAGATGTCCAAAAACAGAGTTGTTTTGGTTGAAAGTTTTGCCGAACAAGATTATGTACGCGCCACCAAATGTTTCGTGAGGAGGATGAAGAAATTGGTTTCGGGAACCATGTTGATGATTCAAGGTATGGGAAAGATCGGAGATGAAGATACCGTGGTGGATTATGTCGATGGAAGAGCAGGTCCGTCTTGATAATATTGACGATCTTAGACAAAATATGAAATATGGACATTTTATTTATATTATTAAAATATAACAAAAATTTTAAAATTGAATGTACTAAATGATTATATGCGGGTCATATTCGTATACGTTTTTAGTATCACTATTCATTCGTGCAAGGTTTGCGCATGACGTTTTGGACATAATTTTATTTCAAGATCAATTTCAAGCATGTGATTTACATTTCTACATTTTCTTACCTAAGTTAGAAACTCCAAAGCTCTCATATTTAATAGCTCCTTATACAAATCAAAAAATCTCAATGACAAACACTTTATCGTCATGAATATTAACTACAAGTTCAGAGTACAAACAAAATATTGATACATGTTTTGAACTTTTACATTGGGCAATAGTTTTTTCTCATCTTTGATAGATTCATTATGGAGAAGCAACTCCAAAGGAATTGGGAACCATCTGGAGAAGAAGTTGTGTGTCTTTTCTTTTATGCAAAACTACAATTAAAGAATCAATCAACATATTTAAGCCTAGAAGAAAAACATTGATTATGCGTTATTTTATTCATAGTCAATTACACATAAGACAATATTATATTTTCCCTAGAACTCATTTTTACAAAATCTCAATATTTCTCTTAAAAAGTAAAAATCTAATTTTTTTTTAGAACATAGTCTACAACAAAGCTAAAGATGAAGTGATCAATTTTTTATTTTTATTTTTATTTTCTTCCATAAAAACTCAAACGTTTGATCAAAACCACCGACTCCATAGTGAAATTAGAGACGATTGGTCCTGCAAAACACTTTGCATTTGTATAAATTTCAAATGCCCAAGTTTTCTAATTTTAGAACAATCTATATGGGATGAGAGAAAAATACTTGAGCAAAAACAAAATGAAGCTACCAGATAAGGGAAGCAAAACGTAACAAAAGAGATACTAAATTGTAAGCCTCTTCGAAAGTATGTGTTATGTCTCTTTCTAAAATTTGCAAGATGAAGTTTATGTAGTCAAAAGTGGTAGTCGGAACTCTAGGAGGCAATATGGTTTTAGAAAAAGAAAAATGTGAAATGCATACATTATTGGTGCTAATGAAGTGGAAAAACAAATTAATACGGATGAAAGACATAAAGAGTTTTTGTGGATGGGGAATATTAGCTTGTCAAAATATTGTGTAGAAAGTAATGACATAGTAAAAAAGAAGTTAATGTGTATTAATGTTTTGTTTTTACTGGTTTTTCATATATAATATTTTTTATGATGTGTGATATTTTAGAATGCAAAATAAGTTTAGATTATGATCCTCTTTTGTTAATCGCATAGATATAGATACGAACCTTACTTATTTATATATATGGATACTAATAGATCAAGGGCTTGCTATAAAAAAAAAAAATAATAATAGATCATGGGCTTTTTTAATAAAATTTTAAAACATATATAAAAAAAATCTTGGCTTTGGACCTAGGGTGGTCGCCCCTCTCGCCATGGGTAAGAGCCGGGACGAGGAGAGGTGTTCAAACTCAGGAAAGGTTTCGCAGAAAATTTAGAAAAATTGACTCAGTCTCTTCCTGAGGTCGTCCAAAGCTTCATAAAATTGGAAGGGTTCACATTCGAGATACAACAATGACTTTATTTATGCTGGATTTTCCAACTTTCTGAAAGAAAACACATCTGCGACTCTTTGGACTATGATGCAATGGTCAGCTTGCGTAGGTGAAGAAGTTTTAACAGATAGGATTAGCCTGGAATTAGCCAGACTTATCAACATTCAGATTAAAAATGGCATCGAGGCTGTGCAGATGGCACTTGGAGGGCCAGCTTAAAGTTTTCAAATCTAGATCTATTATGCTTTGTTTTTGTTTTTGTACTAGCTACGACTTGAGAATTTGGTAGGGGAGTTTTGTGTAGTTGGCTTAATAGCCAAAGAAGAAAGGATATTCTAGAATTTGATTCCACACACAAATATTGTATGTGATAAGACGAGAGCCTCTAAGTCCTCTTTTCAACACAAGTTGAGCAAATAAATATGAGATTTTAAAGAGTAGACAGACAAACAAGGAAAGAGTTGAATTTCAAAATCATTAGGGTCTAACAATAGCCGATAGTCAACGTAATTGAATCTAACAACACTCTGGTCCAACATTTTGAGTATGATCAACTGTCAAATTGTCCTGAATGTGGAACAGAAGCAATTTTCCTTCTGAGTCCAACTCAAAATATAAGGTGTTTCTTGCTGCCTACTCACACCACAATAACAGTGACCACCAAGCTGTTAACAACTCTCTCTTCTCTTGGTTGTGGTGTACAATCTGTCTCCCAACACGGTTTGCAGCTCACCATTCCCGTTTTGAATAGCTTTAGCTATAAGCATACATGTCTGACCCAAGTAGGAGGGGCAGAGGTGCGACCGCCCATGGGCTTTTTCTTCAATAGTCTTCTTCTTCAGTTCTTCAGGAATTCAATCCATGTAGAATAACTGGAAAGCAGTTTCAGCCAGTTTTGACCGACACGATGTTCTATGTATAACAAAGACACATTCATACATGCATTCACCATTGTTGTGCATACATCGATGTAATAACCATCTCCACCAATAATAATTACACTTTCTTTTTCAGGATACAGAGGATTTGGCTCCAACTGCCAGGTTAAGAGTAGTCATCAAAATTTGTGCACAAGCCAATTATTATTCTTTATGTTAGAGGTTTTTTTTTGTATTTCAGAAAATTCTTGTAGGGATCCTTTTAAAAAAAAATTTAAAATTTTTTTTTATGTTAGAGACTTTTTTTTTTTTTTATCTCGCCCTAGGTTGTAAAATGTCTAGGCCGGGGCTGGAAGCATATGATCAGCATCGAAGCCAATAGCAGATTGTTTTTTCTCATTATTTATTTGTTTCCCAAATGTTATGTTTTTGGGCCCAACCCTAGAAAGAAACATTCGGGCCTCAAAAGCGTTTTTGTTTTTGTTGGTTTGGTCTTGCTCGCTCTCCGCCGCCAAGTAAAAAGATTTCGCCTTTTTGTTTCAATTCGTTGGGTGCCCTAATTTCAATTTGGTGAGCAGAGATGAAGCACCGTATTGGATTGATTACCACCGGATCCAAGGATGTAGTCCGGAGAACGTTTGCTGCAGCAGCTAGTAAAGCGAAGAAAGGTGGGAAAGGAGGAGGAGGAGGAGGTAGCGATGCTCCTAAAGGATCGACCCTGAGCAAAGAGATCAAATCCAGTACCGTTGTTGGTGCTAATACCCTCAAGGATGGAGCTGATCCCAAGATCTCTCCTGACTCCGATTACCCGGTTTGGCTCTGGCATCTTCTCGATAATCGACCTGCGCTTAGTGAGCTCAGAAGGAAGAACGTCGAGACTCTTCCCTACGAAGATCTCAAACGTTTTGTCAAGCTTGACACCCGAGCCAAAATCAAGGAGAACAACTCCATCAAGGCCAAGAACTGACCTTTTTTTTTTTTTTTTGTTGGTAACATGTTTCTTTCACTCTCTCTGCTCTTTCCTCTTCGGATTTTATCGGGTAGATACCTTAATGCTCTTTTAAATCCGTAATTGAGATTATTATGCTTGCTTTCATATTTAAGTTACATTTCAGGAGTCTCTACAGCATATGATGCTCTTATTCAATTTCCTGCTTCGTCTGCTTCTGTGAGTTAAACTTTTGGCTCTATGTTATGTCCAGCGAGTGTAACCCAAATCTTTCTTCAAGAGATGATGAGTTGCATCTTCAGTTTTTAACCATCAGATTTATTCTTTACTGTCATGGGACCTATAATATTGGTATTGCATCACTATGTCTCTAGGTGGAGTGGATACCAACTCCTGTTGTCTCCCTCTTGTGGGGTTCGAAAGAAAGTTCAAAGCAAAGTTTGCATCATTATCTCCCTTTTGCTCTTCCATTATTGCCTCTTCTTTGCTTTAATTCTTACTTGTCCTGTGATTACAATTTCTCATATCTTGTTTTGTGTTAATTACTACTGATTGCTTTCCTGTGGTTAAACCCGAAACCCGAGCCAAACCATCCTCTGTCTTTAACCTATATGAAAAGTTCGGTTAAGCTTCGATTTTTTGTTTTAAGGTCTTGTATGATATGGTATCTGACAAGTAGCTACTTATTGCTTTTATGGCTATACCCCATGCCCATGCCCATGAAAGAGTTTGAAAATGAGACGACACTCATGACATGCTTTTGTGGTTAGTATAACAAAAGATAAAGCTAACTTTTTTCTCCTCACATGCCTAATTTCCTCTTTTGACACCTTAACCATATCTTGATTTGTTTTTATTTCTGCATGTTCCCTTTGTTTTCTTAATTATTTATAATATACGCTAACGTTATCTATGGTTTACATTATATGTTAATGATATTACTATTTTGAAATCTATGGTCATTGTTTCTAGAGATTGCGAGGGAATAATATGATCAAACATTTTAAATCGCTGATCAGCACAAATGTTGGTTTTTAAAATAAAAAAAATATATATATATATCAAATATCGGCAATTAATTATTGTTTGGTTGGAATAGTTCAAATATTGTTTCAGTTCTAACGGATATATGAATTGTCCGACATCTGAGATCCTAAATTAAAAACGAGTAGCGGTATTTTAGATTTATTAATCTTAAATGATAGTCATTCAATTGGTTAAATACTCCATGATTCGAGTTGCTTCGAAAAAAAAGTATTACAACTTTTGATACCTCAGTCTTGATATCAATATTTCCCTTGGCTGAAAAAGGCCACTTTTCTCCATGTGTCTCCATCATTACAAATCACCCCTTTTTCACTGTCAAGAATTGTTTTTGTTTTTCTTCCTCACATTATTATTTTTGTTAATTTAAAAACCATTTTCCTCCCCAATGTTACGCTTTCAACATCTTAAATCAATTTAAGAAAATCCGTGTAATGAAGACACCAAGTTCCGTTACATATAAATTGGGGTTATATATAGACCAATCCTTTTCATTCTTTATTTATAGATAGTAAATTAGTTTCAGAAGATATTCTTCATTTTCTTCTTCTTCTGCTCTTCTCTCTCTCTCTCTCTCGTTATAGGGCTTGGTTCCTTGACCCCCAAGAAACCTCTTTGTCTCCTCACTCTTCTTCTGGCTTCTTTCAGTTTTCCAGAACACGATCCGGCGGTTTCTATGCCTCCGACCTACTTTCCTCTCCGGTGGGAGAGCACCGGCGATCAGTGGTGGTACGCTACTCCGATTGATTACGCTGCCGCCAACAGTCAGTACGACTTAGTCCGTGAGCTCCTCCGAATCGACTCCAATAACCTCATGAAGCTCACTTCCCTCCGCAGAATTCGCCGCCTCGAGACCGTCTGGGACGACGAGTCCCTGTTCCACGACGTCGCCGCCTGCAGATCACGCGTCGCCAGAAAACTCCTCGCCGCCAAGGGGAACACTCTTATCCGGTCTGGGTACGGCGGCTGGGTGATGTACACAGCAGCCTCCGCCGGAGATCTAGGTTTCGTTCGCGATCTCCTCGAGAGGAATCCTCTGCTCGTGTTCGGCGAAGGAGAGTACGGCGTCACGGACAATCTCTACGCAGCTGCGAGAAGCAAAAACGACGACGTATTCCGTCTGATATATGATTTCGCGGTTAGTCCGAGGTTTGCCGGAAGCGATAAGCAAATAGGAGAGATTCCGGCGGCTTACAAAAGGGAGATGAAGAATAGAGCGGTTCACTCTGCTTCTAGAGGAGGCAATTTGGTAATTCTCAGGGAACTTTTGAGTGAATGCTCTGTTGAAGATGTATTGGCCTTCCGAGACAAACTGGGCTCAACAATCCTCCACGCAGCCGCCGGAAAAGGAAAAACTCAGGTAAAATGCTCTCTTTCGAGTGTTAATCACTCTTCTTGTACTAAATCATATCAAAATATTGTTGGCAGGTCGTTAAAGAGCTTGCGGCTTCATACGGTTTATTAATGGACGCCATAGACAACCAAGGGAACACGGCTTTGCACGTCGCAGCCTTCCGTGGCCACGCTGATCTCGTGGATGCTCTCATCTCGGCCTCTCCATCTTTGATCTCCGCCAGAAACAACGCCGGTGACACTTTCCTTCACGCCGGAATCTCCGGTTTCCAGACCCCGGCTTTCGAGAGGCTCGACAAGCACACGGAGCTCATGAACCGCCTCATCACGTCCGCTGCCTCGAAATCCCCCTGCGATGTCGTGAATTATAGGAACAACCAGGGACGCACCGCTCTTCACTTGGCAATCTCCGGGAACGTTCCTCTTGAGTTCGTTGAGATGCTCATGTCTGTGAAATCGATTGATATCAACATAAGGGATGCTTCTGGTATGACTCCGCTTGATCTCATCAGGCACAAGCCGCAGTCTCCCACGTCGGATCTCCTGTTTCGACGGTTGGTATCAGCCGGAGGGATGTTCAGTTGTCGTGATCAGAGCATCACAAGTGTGGTCGCGTCTCACTTGAAGGACAGAGGAAACTTTTACAGCCCGGGAGCTCGTTTCAGGACATCTGACGCTGAGATTTTCCTAAGCGCCGGGCTTGAAGCTGTGCCTGACAAGATTGTCCCTAGGCACGTGAGATCCAGCTCCTGTTCCATTGAGCTAAACTTGACGGATGAGAATCATCATCTCAAGAAATGCAGAAACTCTTCAGTCAACTCTGCAACAGAGAGATTGAAGAGCGTTTTCCATTGGCCGCGAATCAAGAAACAACCTGGGCATTCCAAGAACGATTCCGAGATCAGCATCATTGAAACGAAAGAAACTCCTGTGCCTCTCCGACAGAGATTCTCAAAAAGCAGCACTTCGTCTCCTAATAATAATAAAAGAACTTTATCGGTGAGAAGTAACCAGTCGAGTCCAAGAGCCAAAAAGAAGCGGTATGGTTCGGCGCGGTCTCGCTCGAGTTCTTTTTCGAAAATATCCATCCACTCTTCTTCCACTTCTTCATCTTCGAGCATGGTTGAGCTTAAACAGAAGGGAGTGTTGATCGACACGAACATAGCGGGACCGTCTGGCCTGAACCGGCTTGAGCCGGTGAAAAGTAAGTTAGCCGAGAAGCAGGGTTCGGTGAGGAGGAGATTGAAGAGCCATTACTTCTGCTTTGGTGCTTCAGCTTTGACTGTGAGAACGCCGGCTACGGTCTTGGTATAACCCGGTCATTGGGTAAAGCAAAACCGGATTGACATGTGAGAGAACCAAAAGAAATAGCATAGGTTTAGTTACTTCTTCTAATGTAGTTAAATGGAGGAACTATATATGTCCTAAAGTTAAACTACCTGTCGTTTTTGTTTCTAGCACCTTGCCGGTTCAGTAATAATTAAAGTCTCTTTTGAAATAACTATATCCTCTGAGAAAGGATTATGTAATACTTGGTAGAAGTCGGAAATTTTATAATTTCTAAAATAAAGCTTTTTAATATATTTATTTCAGAAAATTCGAATATCAATTAGTACTTTCTAAAGTTTGATAAAAAAAAATTATGAAGTGGACATTGAAAATATAGGAACTCAAATTTTATGATACACAAATTTTGCAAAATAAAGTGGCAAAATCCGATGGAGTAACAGACTACTTACTACTTTTCAGTCCATTACGATTTATGACCCAGTAGAAGGTTTGATATAATGGGCCTCTCGTAGAGTCATTAACTATCTTTTTTTAACTTGACTTGAGAAGATTTTCCTAAGCGCCGGGCTTGAAGCTGTGCCTGACAAGATTGTCCCTAGGCACGTGAGATCCAGCTTCTGTTCCATTGAGCTAAACTTGACGGACGAGAATCATCATCTCAAGAAATGCTGAAACTCTTCAGTCAACTCTGCAACAGAGAGATTGAAGAGCGTTTTCCATTGGCCGCGAATCAAGAAACAACCTGGGCATTCCAAGAACGATTCCGAGATCAGCATCATTGAGACGAAAGAAACTCATGTGACTTACAGGCCACGTGTTGTGGTGTTACCGGGAGATAGATCCAAATAGGAGGTATCGAGTTTACAAAGTTATTATCTTTTTGTTTTATACGATTCATCTTATTATATAAAACAAAATGTCTCGAATTTAGTAATTCGCCTAATCGCGACACATGTCAAGTCAAACGATCATATAATTTTGACATGTGTTTAATAAATTTTCAATTACATTTTAACACATGATATTAACATTAATGAAAGTAAAATTTAAAATCGATTTTTAAAATCGATTCCTAATTCTAAAAAATAAAGGGGAAAAAATAGTAGTCATGTTTAGATTAAGAAAAATTAAACAAAAATTCTAAATAAAGGCAAAGTTAAAAAAAAAACATATTTTAGTTTAGAATAAAGAAATTAAACAATAGATTACAATCCTAAAAAAAAAAGGAAAAAAGCCAAAGTTGATAAAAAAAAAAAACCATATTTCAGTTTAGAATAAAGAAATTAAACAATAGTTTACAATCCTAAAAATCTAAAGTTTAAAAAATAGAATTAAACAATTAGTATTTCTATTTAGATTAAGAAAATTAAAAAATGAAATACAATCCTAAAAACAAAAGGAATTCTCATTCGCCACTTCTATATAAACAAATTGATAGCTTCTCAATTTCACAACCAAAAAACTTTTCATAACATTTTTCATCCATAACCTGCAGATAATATTTTGTCTAATATAAGATATGATTACGTAAACAGAAAGTTCATGTTACGTAAAGAGAAAAACATAAACGTGCCACGTGTCAAGTCAATCGATCAGATTCTCACGTGTGTAAAAGAAATTTTCAAAAAAAAATCCAATTAGTTTTTGACACATAATATTAACAATAGAAAAATAAATTTATAATCGACTCATAGTCCTAAAAAGTAAAATTATTAAACAAAAAACAAAAAAAAGATAAATTTATCTTAAAAGCCAAAGTTGATTAAAAATTAAAAAATTTAAATTAATAATGGAAAATTTTATAATTGATTAAAAATAAAAAACTCAAAAATGTGGAATTTTTTTTAGAGATGATCTAATTTTGTTTTCCATTTTTTAATTTTTTTTCATTGGTTATAAAATATTAAATTACAAATCCGCGTATACATAAATACTACAAAACAAAAAATGAAATATACTAACCAAGTCAATGAATTCTAAATGATTAGTTGTTCTATCCACCGACACACACACACAAAAAGAAAGAATAATCAAGTCTCAAATAACTCCAATCAGGGTGGCCCCCACCGGACTTATTCATCGATTTTAAAACCACTAATTATTTATCTCTCTTTGATTAATCTTTCTATCATTGACTTTTTTTTTTTGGTCGAATCTTTCTATCATTGACTTGAACGACAAAATTAAAATTAAAAATCCTCATTAGAAAACCTGCAGAAATGACAAATAATGGTCCAAGAGTCCCAGTTTATTAAAATTGTAAAATAAACAATAATCAGAATTTCAGAAATTGTCCAATAGTGACATAAAATCATATATGTACGTAACCAATTATGAACATGTATCCAATCAACGACCCATTTTTATTACGAATTGAACAACATTAGAATTTTCCAGGTAATTTCAAACAAACAAGAATACAAAATATCAGGAACAGACACAGCTAAATAAACTTGGAATAATCTCCTCAGCGAGGTCAAAGTCAACTTTCATTCTCTATCTCTCTCGCATACGACTTTTAAAACCACGCACAAAGATTGCCTCACAAGTTCCAGCATTCCTAAGTTTGTGCAGTGATGAAGATCCCAAGTCCATCGAACCAAGATCTTGTGGAGGTATGCTTTTTATGACAATCAAAATTTTATATGTAGATATGCTTGTAACATATATATAGTAGTAAAAATGGAATTTGGCCGTGAGAAAGAGTTTAATTCCCTTTTTGCATGCGGAATGAAATTTGGAGAGTTAAAAGTACGTTGTGAGATACTTACAGGATGTATCATTTGATCTGGAAGACTGGCTTCCAATCACAGCATCAAGAAATGCCAATTGGTATTATTCGGCTTTCCACAACGTGACGGCCATAGTTGGTGCAGGAGTTCTTGGTCTTCCTTACGCCATGTCAGAGCTTGGATGGTACGTACGTACTGTATATGATTCCTCTCTGTTGTCAAATCTGTCGACGGCTGAAATTTCAATTTTTTGTAAGAGCATCTGATCATTTTGGTATTCAGGGGACCTGGGGTTGTGGTGTTGATCCTGTCATGGGTGATCACGTTATACACACTGTGGCAAATGATTGAGATGCACGAGATGTTTGAAGGGAAACGGTTTGATAGGTACCACGAGCTGGGTCAGGCAGCCTTTGGCAAGAAGCTTGGTTTGTACATCATCGTGCCGCTGCAACTTCTTGTTGAAACCAGTGTGTGCATAGTGTATATGGTGACAGGAGGTAAATCCCTGAAGAATGTACATGACCTTGCTGTGGGAGATGGCAAATGCACAAAGATGAGTATTCGACACTTCATTTTGATATTTGCCTCTTCCCAGTTTGTGTTTTCCCTTCTTAAGAACTTCAACTCCATTTCTGGTGTCTCCTTGGTAGCTGCTGTCATGTCGGTGAGGTAACTTCAACTCCATTTCCCTTTACTTTTTTTTCTTCTTATAATTAATAACATTGGAGAACTGAAGAAATTAATTACAAACCCTATATTTATATAGCTATTCGACGATTGCTTGGGTAGCCTCGCTGAGAAAGGGTGCAGCCACGGACAATGTAAAGTACGGGTATAAGAAAAGAACAACCTCAGTGCCGTTGGCGTTTTTAAGTGCACTGGGGGAGATGGCTTTTGCGTACGCAGGTCATAACGTTGTATTAGAAATTCAAGCAACGATCCCATCAACGCCAGAGAATCCATCGAAACGACCCATGTGGAAGGGAGCCGTTGTAGCCTATATCATCGTAGCTTTCTGCTACTTCCCTGTGGCTCTCGTAGGGTTCGGGAGCTTTGGTAACAATGTTGAAGAAAACATCCTCGAATCACTCACAAAACCCAAGGCACTTGTCATTGTGGCCAACATGTTTGTGGTCATACACCTCCTGGGAAGCTACCAGGTAAACTCGTGACTACCAAACACAAACATATATATATGTATGCCTTCAAATTAATAATATTTGCTTCTGCATGTCTGTCTGTATAGGTGTACGCAATGCCCGTGTTTGACATGATCGAATCTGTAATGATAAAGAAATGGCACTGGAGTCCAACAAGAGTTCTACGGTTCAGCATCCGCTGGACTTTTGTGGGTAAGAAACGGCACGATTATATATATATATTTCATGATCTCTAAGCTTTAAATAACTGTATATATCATCATTCATCGCAGCGGCCACGATGGGTATTGCAGTCGCATTGCCGTATTTCAGTGCGTTGCTGTCATTTTTTGGGGGATTCGTGTTTGCCCCAACCACATACTTTGTAAGCAAGCAGCGTGGAATACTTGTTAATATCAGAAAATTGAAGCTCTTAACAATGTTTAAATTATGTTTCAGATCCCTTGCCTCATGTGGTTGATCCTAAAGAAACCAAAGAGATTTAGTCTATCATGGTGTATCAATTGGGTAAATTCAACTCCTCCCTCCCTGTTGTATATATATATTATCAAGCTGAGCTAAATAATAATAATACATGTTCTCTTCTTCTTCTTTTTTTTTCTCTTTTCAGAGTTGCATAATTCTTGGGGTTCTACTGATGATCATAGCACCTATTGGGGGTCTGGCGAAACTAATAGATCATATTCGAAAGGGCAGTCTACAGCGAAACTCATTTTGCAAAACTCCAAATGCAAAATCACCTAGCTAAACTGAATGCAACACATATAAAGTTTTTTTCTTTCTTTCTTAGTTGGTTGGATGCGACTTGTACTAGTAAAAAACAAACCCGATCTGTCTGAACTAGCAAGTCATACCTTTGATGCCCCAACCATCATATTATTTATTATTTATTTTACAAACAAACTCTCCAGAGGAGAATCTGATTCACTTGTACACACCACAACGGACTCAATCGATTTCACCCTCTTCCACTTCTTCATTGCCACGAGGATCCACGAAAGCAAGCCGGTGGTCATCTTCATCTTCATCTTCGTCGTCATCATCGTGTTTCATAAATAGCCCGAGCTGCTCTAGAGGATTGCTGCCTCCAAACCCCAAAACACCATCCTCCTCTCTTGTTATATTTCTCAAATGCTCCTCCGTGTATTCCCTTGTTTTCAGCAGTTCCAAGTCCTTGAGAAACCTTGAGTTCTCGTTTATTTCAACCGACTTCTCCATCTGTTGTTGTTCACTCACCCATTATGTTAAAATAATCATAAATATTTCATTCAGTCAAACACAACCAACCAACATTGATAGCTCTATCCAGCTATTTCTTTCTTTTTTTACCTCAACCAATGCCTGTCGCGCTGCCTCTCTTTCAAGTTCCAGTTTCCTCTTTGCCTTACTCGCAGCTTCAGCTGCAGCTTCTGCCTCAGCTTTTCTTCTAGCTT
Organism: Eutrema heterophyllum; assembly: GCA_002933915.1. NCBI lineage: Eukaryota > Viridiplantae > Streptophyta > Magnoliopsida > Brassicales > Brassicaceae > Eutrema > Eutrema heterophyllum. The sequence goes on along the minus strand of PKMM01017261.1, from coordinate 123,581 downwards.
CTTCGGCTTCCTTGGCTTCTGCTTGTAACCGTGCTTTTTCTGGTACCCCCCAAAAAAAAAAAACACATGACAAGTTCAAGACTCTATGTATCATCAACCGGAAACTTAGCGAATCAAGATTACCTTTCTTCTTTTGCAATTCGACTTCTTCCCTCTCACGTCTCAGTTTCTCTGGGTCTCGCTTCTCATTCTGATCTCAGACATTATAATTTATTCAGGAATTAATTTCCAAAGTCAAAAAGGGTCACCAGGTCACAGCTCCACAAACACAGCTAACCTGATTATGAGTTTTCTCTCGGGCCTTCAAGATTATATCCGCAAATCGGTTTTTCAATAGAGCAGCCCTGTAACGCTTTTCTGGAGGTAGTTGCTTCTCATTCTGAGCACTATCTCCTAAATTATTAACGGGTCAATAGTAAGATGCCACCCCCAGACATTAGAGCAGAGACATTTTTCTGCCACACTCCTGAGCTTACCATCTTGACGACAATCTGCCCCCTCAACAGAACTAAGCTTCTCTTTAGATGCATCTTCCAGCTGATCCAATCCACTGACGGCAGCTGCTTTAAAAAAGGGTATAAGCAAACCAAGGGTCAAAAATCAAAATCAACAAAAACACATCTTTTGCACCAAAACTAAAATCTGCCCACGTTTTCTCCTTGGGGAACAGCTTGTCGCTCCATCTAAGGGAGATTCCGAATCCATGCTTTCAGGCCCCTGTATCACGGGATGAGACGATAAGGAAAATAACCAATCAGAATAAATAGTGTCATCTGTCAGGTATTAAGCATGATTAGGATTTGTAACGTGACCATGACAACAATTTCCCGATTGTTGTGGTTCCACCGTCCTTCCACACAAGATTGTTCGCCCATATCCAAATTCAGGCAAGGTATCAAAGACCTTTGCAGACGCACATATATTATCAATTATGATCCAAGTTGATCTTTACCTTTGGTAAGCTCAATAATCTTGTGGATGTAGGATCATCTGGCACACTCACCAAGCTACTAGAGCCTAATCAGTTACATGCATCAAAAGAGGAGATACCATAGGTTAGAACAATGGTATGATGGCTAAAGAAAACAGCAAACAGAGACCTGAGAATAAAACAAGCAGAGAATGCAACAGGTCTATCACTATTAAACTAGGCATGTCATATGAGCTGCAATCAGCTAATAGCAAGTAAAAATGTTCCACTTCAAATGAAACTCAGAGGAAACATTGAGTGTTCTAAATTGACGGCCACTTCTGACAAGAGAGTATATTAAGATGGTTTTAAGGGTGAAAGTACATATAAGAAGTGCAACAACCAAACCATCATCTACAAAAGTTCCATAGAGAACAAGACTAATATAATATAACAAGATGAAGATAACACACCACTGGAGTTCCCCACTGCCAAATCCTTCTCTGTCCTGACAGGAGAGATACGAGATATAGGGTGCTCATTATTACCAACGTCAACATCCTCGTCCTCCATTTCACTCCCTGCAAGTAAAGAAGACAAATGACAATTTAATCATACAGCAGGACATACTGCCTTTTTTTCAAACAGCAAACACAATGTATGCTAACCATCATAGTGTTGCATCAATGAACTCCCTGGCCCTGACCCATGCAAAAGCTACATCAAGGAAACTTTCGCTGTTTGTCAGTCATGTTATAAAATGGATCAAACATGAGATATAGGAGTAGAATTACCTCTAACTCACAGGGTTCACCGTTTAAATCTTTATTCTGATTTTCTCGCAAAAACTCATCCAAGAGATCCCGCAACTGGAACAAGGCATCATGACTGAGATCATTAATGTCAATCTCTATCTCATCATCTCCAGATCCCCCTTCCTTGGAGCTGTGATCTCTCAGGAAATTTATTATATATACCGGGAATTCTGTCAAGGACCCCAAATCTCTGCCAAGTTTTACTCTATCTTCATCTGCCATAGCCTGTTTAGCAGGCTCGATGAAGTTGTCATGGTTCACTGGATTCATCTTTCTCTTCTTAGCCAAAGGCTCAGGCATTGCAATCTCTTTGCCAGTATGAGTACCCAAGTTACTTGGTTCAGATTTGGTTCCGGATGACTTCTTCTCAATAGTTTTCCACCTCACTTCAAAAAACTTGCTGAGAGTATCAGCCATCATATAAACGTCATTGCCCGGGGGGTTATATGTCATTGCATTGCAGAAAGTAAGACGGACATCAGCAGAAAACTGTGATGGGGTTGAGTATGTGCCGGAGGTTAACTTGGTTTTTACAGTTCCTAAATCCATTGGATGTTTAATAATGGTGAAATAATCCGGTATGTTCATCTTGACCACATCAACAGGCGTTTTAAAGAGCCAACCATAATGATGGGACATCAATCGTTTGAGGAGGGTCTCACATTGCTTCATCCGAAGCATTGTAGAAGTGGTGACTGGAGCTGGTTTAGCTGCGCCTAAGGGAAGAACCTTTTTGCCCGGGCCAGTAGAGCATCGTGAAATACCAAAATTCTTGCCCCGGGACAAATTTGCCATTGACCTAGGAAGCTCGACATCCTTCTGAAAGGACCGTATCTGATAAAGCTCCTGTCGGAGCCTAAGAATCAAAGTTTTCCTTTCCGATGATGACAAGGCAGACAATGGTAAAACCATTCTGGGGACACCAAAGGTTTCATCTTGGGGACAAGTAAACTTTCTTTCGGGACAATCTAAACCATTAGGGCCTTCATCATTCCCACAGGAGGGTGTGTCAAAATTGTTACGATAGTAGTCTCCTGGGAAACCACCATTCCTCACAGTCATATCGCCAAATTAGAATAAAAGATGAGACTTTCAGCCTGCACAAATCAAACCATTTAAGTGACAATTCAAACCAGAGAATTTAGATATTCAAAAAACTTCTTCTGAATTTTATCATAGGGAAGTAGTAAACACTCAATAAACCAACAAACCCACTCGAAATCCTGAGCAACCGAAGCGTAAATCTCGAACGAAACCCTAGACTTTGTTGTCGAAGCAGCTAAAGTAAAACCCTAGACGACGAAGACGATCGAGAAGTAGAGAGAGAAACTAAAACCGCACAGCTTCTCTCTCTCTCTCTTTCTCTTTCTCTCTCTCTCTCTACCTTCCAGTGCCTTAGTCCACCCTAGAGCGATGCAGGAGTCAATCTGGACCGTCGATTTAAATCGAATGGACATGCACATGTGTCGCGCTTGCGGAAGACCTACGTGCCGTTTTAAATATTTCGGTCCTGGGAAAGGCCCTTGAATTTTGAACTGGGCTTTGTTGGGTCTAAAGATAGCCCAAACCATAACTCGACCGTACGACAAACGGCACGCTGTGAAAGCTCAAATCACAACAACACCACGCTGTTTTACCGTCGGAAAAGCTTCCACTATTTCTCCTCCTTCGTCTTCTTCTTCTTCTTCTTCTTCTTCAGTTCTTCCATGTCGCATCCGTACACAGATATATACAGCAAAGCTAGCTCAGATTGCTCTCCTCGGATCTCGAATTTTAGTTAATTCGATCCGGAAATGGACATACTTTTCGCTCAGATCCAGGCCGACCTCCGTTCGAATGACGCGCTTCGTCAGTCATCGGCGCTTCTTCAGGCGCTGCAGCAATCCGCCGCTGGACGGGATATCTCGGTGATCGCTAAGTCTGCAGTGGAGGAGATTGTTGCTTCCCCGGCATCGGCTGTTTGCAAGAAGCTCGCATTCGATCTCATCCGATCTACCCGCCTGACTCCGGATCTTTGGGACACGGTTTGTTCAGGTGTCAAAACGGATCTTCATTTCCCGGACCCCGACGTCACCGCCGCTGCCGTCTCCATTCTTGCGGCACTTCCGTCCTTCTCGCTTCCTAAACTCATCTCTGATTGCAGCAGTGAGATTGCTTCATGCTTCGATTCCCCATCTGACAACCTCCGTTTTTCCATTACTGAGACACTTGGCTGCATCCTGGCGCGCGATGATCTCGTTACATTGTGCGAGAACAACGTGGGTCTCCTCGACAAGGTTTCCAACTGGTGGGCTCGGATCGGCCAGAACATGCTAGACAAATCTGACGCTGTTTCCAAGGTTGCGTTTGAGTCCGTAAGCAGATTGTTCCAGGAGTTCGACTCCAAGCGGATGAGCCGTCTTGCTGGCGACAAGCTCGTAGACAGCGAGAATTCCCTGGCCATCAGGTCCAAATGGGTGTCTTCCATGGTCGACATTGTATGGAAAAAGAGGAGCGCTTTGATGGCTAGGTCTTTAGTCCTTCCTGTCGAAACCTTCAGAGCCACTGTGTTCCCTCTCGTCTTTGCTGTCAAGGCTGTAGCTTCGGGTAGTGTGGAAGTGATAAGACAGCTTTCCAAGGCTTCCTCTGGTGCTGCGGCTAATGCCACGGCTGTGGATTCCAACGCCGAGAAGCTGGTTGGCGTCTCAGATTTGGTTACCCATTTGGCGCCGTTCTTGGCTTCCTCTTTGGATCCAGCTTTGATTTTTGAAGTGGGAATTAACATGCTCTACCTGGCAGATGTTGCCGGAGGGAAGCCAGAGTGGGCTTCACAGTCCATTATTGCAATTTTAACTCTCTGGGACCGCCAAGAGTTTTCTTCTGCTAGAGAGAGTATTGTCAGGGCGGTAGTCACGAACCTGCACTTACTTGATCTGCATATGCAGGTATGTGGTTTCTTTACTTCTTTCAATCTTCGTTTGAGTTACCGATTGGTTGTGTACATTTATCTTGACGCTATGGCCCATGATTTCTGAACTACTCCGTTTGGAACTTGTTACGAAGGTCTCTTTGTTTAGAAGACTACTGCTTATGGTGAGGAACTTGAGAGCAGAATCGGACAGGATGCACGCATTAGCCTGTATCTGTCGGACAGCTCTATGTGTTCACCTTTTTGCCAGAGAAAGTGCCCGAAGAGGTCAGAAGCCCCTTCCTGGGACTGATATTATTTCTCTCTTTGAGGATGCAAGGATAAAAGATGATCTCAATAGTGTTACCAGTAAAAGCCTATTTCGGGAAGAGCTGGTGGCAATGCTTGTGGAAAGTTGCTTCCAGTTATCTCTACCTCTTCCTGAACAAAAGAACTCGGGTATGGAGAGCAGAGTGATTGGTGCACTAGCATATGGCACTGGTTATGGTGCTTTGAACTGGACCGAACCAGCCCTTGAGGTTGTGGAAGTTTGCAGGCCTTGTGTCAAATGGGATTGTGATGGCAGGACGTACGCGATAGATTGCTATTTGAAATTGCTTGTTAGGCTCTGCCATATCTATGATACCCGAGGAGGAGTGAAGAGGCTTAAAGACGGCGCTTCGCAGGATCAAATATTAAATGAGACCCGATTACAGAACTTACAACGTGAGCTTGTTAAGGATCTCCAAGAGGTAATTAAGCCTCAGCTTAAAGTTAGAAATCAAACATGGCAACTTTTTTTTTTTTTTCCTTGAAGAGGTATAGTTATGACATTTCTCAAGTACTAGTTAATACTAATCTGGAGAGGAACTATTATGTGTCGACTCAAACCATGGTCAAATTCTTATTTCTCCCATGTATAAATCTTGATCTCAATTTGGCAGGTGAATACCCCAAAAATCCTTGGGCGTCTTATATGGACGATCGCAGAACATATTGATCTAGAAGGTCTGGATCCACTTTTGGCTGATGACCCTGATGATCCTTTAAATATTATCATAGCAAATATACATAAGGTTCTCTTTAACTTGGATGCCGCTGCAACTACATCAAATAGGCTACAAGATGTTCAGGCAGTCTTATTATGCGCCCAGAGGATGGGATCACGTCATGCAAGAGCTGGCCAGTTAATAACCAAAGAGCTTGAAGAGTATAGGAACCATGCTGCTGCAGATACAGTTAGCAAACATCAAACCCGTTTGATATTGCAGAGGATCAAATATGTTTCAAATCTTCCTGAAAGAAAGTGAGCTTTCTCCTTGGCTTGTAATCCTTTTATTGTGTGCTTTTTACTGCGTTTCTGGATTGAATCTCACTCAATCTGTTGTTTTCCAGGTGGGCTGGAGTTAGTGAGACAAGAGGAGATTACCCTTTCAGCCACCATAAGCTTACTGTTCAGTTTTACGAACCATCAGCTGCTCAAGACAGAAAATTAGAAGGGTTAATTCACAAGGCCATTCTAGAGCTTTGGAGGCCAAAGCCCAGTGAATTAACTCTCTTCCTTACAAAAGGGGTCGACTCGACTTCTATCAAGGTTCCTCCCACAGCATATCCTTTGACTGGAAGCAGTGATCCTTGCTATATAGAAGCTTACCATTTAGCAGACACAAATGATGGAAGGGTCACTTTGCACTTGAAGGTTGGTATATGTTCTATGTATCATCCTGCAGTTTACTTGAATACAGATAAGTTGGCAAAGTTTAGCGTCTCAACACCTCTCTTATACTTTGTGTTCAGATAATTAATTTGACAGAGCTTGAGCTGAATCGTGTGGATATACGGGTTGGATTATCTGGTGCCCTATACTTCATGGATGGTTCTCCTCAAGCAGTGCGGCAGTTGCGTAATCTTGTCTCACAGGTTGCATTTCAGTCTTCAATGCTTACATTCTCCCATCGATTTACAGTTCTCTAATATCTAAAAGTTTTGTCTGTTGAGAACCATTTCTGTTTTTTTATTTCTAAATTTACAAGTTGATCAGTTTCATACCTATTAGCTGTATTGTCATCCACTCTGTGCTATACTCTTGTAGGATCCTGTACAATGTAGTGTCACCGTTGGTGTCTCCCAATTTGAAAGATGTGGTTTCTGGGTTCAAGTCCTCTACTATCCATTCCGTGGCGCTAGGGGAGATTATGACGGTGACTACATAGAAGAGGATCCACAGATCATGAAGCAGAAGAGAGGTTCAAAATCAGAACTCGGAGAGCCTGTGATCTTAAGATGTCAGCCTTACAAGATCCCACTGACTGAGCTTCTTCTCCCGCACAAAATCTCACCAGTCGAGTTCTTTCGTTTGTGGCCTAGCTTGCCAGCTGTTGCAGAGTACACTGGCACATATATGTATGAAGGAAGCGGTTTCATGGCGACCGCTGCACAACAGTATGGTGCTTCTCCATTTTTAAGCGGACTCAAATCATTATCCTCCAAGCCATTCCACAGAGTCTGTTCCCACATTATACGCACAGTTGCTGGATTCCAGGTGAATTTGTCAGTTCCACTGTGTTCTTGTAGACCTGCTTGTTCCTCCTCACACATGTAAACCTGTATTAGAGGTCTGATAAACCTTTAACTTGTTGTCATTACAGCTTTGTTACGCTGCAAAAACGTGGCATGGAGGTTTTGTGGGCATGATGATCTTTGGGGCTAGTGAAGTGAGCAGGAACGTGGATCTGGGTGACGAGACGACCACCATGATGTGCAAGTTCGTGGTTAGAGCCTCAGAAGCATCAATCACAAAGCAAATAGAGTCAGATCTTCAGGGATGGTGCGATGATCTAACTGATGGGGGCGTTGAGTATATGCCAGAGGATGAAGTGAAAGCAACAGCAGCTGAGAAACTGAAAATCTCAATGGAGAGAATAGCTTTGTTAAAGGCAGCTCAGCCGAAAAAGACTCCAAAGACGGAGGAGGAAACCGAAAACGAAAACGAAGAAGAAGAAGAAGATGATGATAATGATGATGAAGAAGTGAAAAAGGAGAAAGAAGAGGGAAAGGAAAAGGAAGAGAAGAAGAAAAAAGAAAAGGAAAAAGGAACACTGTCTAAGCTGACAGCAGAAGAAACAGAACACATGGCGCTTCAGGCAGCAGTGCTCCAAGAATGGCACATGTTGTGTAAAGATAGAAAATATACCAAAGTTAACTAAAACAACCAGAGAGAGAGAGAGAGAGAGAGAAAGAGGAAATGCTGTTTCCAAGATGAAGGTGCTACGATCTTTGTATTCTTTTGTGTGTGGTTTCTTCTTAGGACTAGAGGTTTTGTCTTGTTGATGAAGAAAAGAAACAATGATGTTTATTATTGCCACCCTCGTGCAATCTTGTCTTATTCACAAATTTCGCATGATCATTTCCCCATTTTCAAAGATTAAATGACCGACAAGAAAGATAACAAGAAGCTTGACCACGTTTAAGGAAGAAGGGTTTTGGCTTCGTGTTCTGATATATCGTCTGACAACCAGAAACAGAGACCTGACTATTGTTTGGTACTCAATAAACAAGAAAACCTTACAAGCTTATCCACGCCTGCATTATGATCTTTGCTTACAGGTGATAAGAAGAATCATATCACTAGGTTTCCCTGTGAAGCTTTTCTTCTACGCAGTTACTTGAGAGGGAGTCCTCTTCTTGCCTTTCTTTACCTCTGTTCCACCATTTTCCGCCTGCTCTGCCTTCTTCTGGGCACGGATCATTGCCCGCCTTGCACGCGGTCGCATCTCTCTCACTCTACGAGGCGGCATCACAAATGGCTCGAGTGGCTTGTCCCCAAAAGGGTGCTCATGGCCTTCAAATATCCTCAGCTTCCGATCTCTGTCCTATATACCCAAATGAAGATTCAAAAACAAAAATCTCATGAGGGATTCTAAAATTTAAAAGAGTTGGGAATTCAGGTGATTAGAAAATGTTTCACTCACATCACGCAAATTGTTACTTGGAAGCATGCGCCAGACAGCCTTACGGATGACCTCTGTGGGGTCTTTGGCCATCTGATCTTTCAAACTCCGTTCTTTCAGGTGTCCAACGTACCTGTAAACAGATATTAATAAATTAGAAGATTAATTAAAACAATGATGATAAATCCCTTGTTGCGTTGCAGCTGAAGATAAAAAAAGTGTGGTACTTGCCCAGTATGCCAGCGGTAGAACTTGTCGGTGAGCTTTCTTCCTGTGACGCCTATTTCCTTAGCATTGAGAACAATACAAATATCCCCATCATCACGGTTTGGACAATAAGTTGGCTTATCTTTGGCTTGAAGCACAGTTGATATCTGAGATGCTAGTCTACCCAGAACCTACAGTATGCAACAAGATATACGAAATGAAAATTTCAACAAATGAATTCCTGACCAATTCAGATTTCAACAAATGAATTCCTGAAATGTTTAAAACACATTAACCACTGGTCATATATGGTTCTGAAGATTATATATGAAACTAACCAAGCTTAACAAAAAACAGAACAGGGAAAGAGCGGAGACAGAAAGAAACGTTGAAAAAACCTGGCCTTTGGCATCAAATACTCGCCAACGAAGACCGTCGAGATTGATACGCTTTATACCTGCGATAGCTTTCTGCAAAAGGAATCGAGATTCAAGATCAGCCACACATGATTAAGTAAGAAAATGTAATCTAAGCGTCACTATCGACAATAATCTAAGGTGTTTGGCTAAAAGACGATCGATCGAAAGCTGGAATGTGAAAGAGAGAAGAAAGAAGTAATCTGTTACCTTTAAGTTGCCATTGAATGAGGCAGCAGCTTGAGTTGCCATCGTTGTCCGAATCCAGGAATGGGTTTCTTCAGATAGAGAGAATGGCAAACACAAAATCCCAAATCAATATAGCCATACGGGTTCAGAAAGATAGAGAGATAACTAACCGGTTAAAGGTGACAGTGCCGGAAGCAGCGACGGCGGCGGCGAGAAGGGAAGAACTGAGAGCTTGGAAGAAAACAAAAGGGTTTTAGAGCAATCAATCCAGTCAGGGAGGGGTATTTTGGTCTTTTCAGTAAGAAGGAAGGAAGGAAAAGATTTTAATATTTTTTTGGTTTCTCAGTCGTCGTCGTCGTCCTCGTCGAGGGTTTTAGGTCACACCAATAAACCTCGCGGCGGCTTTTTTGGGGATGGCAATGTTGGTGAGACGAGCTCGAATTACTATTGGCTTTCTGACAAGGAGCTCCTCCTTATCTGTTGTTCAATCTCGCGATTTCTCTCACCTCTTGTCGGCTCCCAATCCGAGAGCCCCAGATTTGGAATTCGATTTGTCCTTGCCCGATTTTCTCAGAGATTCTCGTCGTGGGTTCGCTAAAGGCAAAAAATCAAGTAAGAATGATGATTGATTGATTTTTACACTAAAAAGCACCAAGTAGATGATTGATTGATTTCTTCTTCCTCTTCCTCAGCATCGGGATTGGTCGACGTTGCTCCAGATATTGGGCCTACCGTGAAAGCAACAGCCTCTTCACAGATGGAGGCAGCCATCGATGCGTTGTCGCGGGATTTAACTAAACTAAGAACTGGAAGAGCAGCACCAGGTAGGGTTTTATATCACTCTTGTTTCTGTCGGCGTCGTTTAGGTTAAGAAGCTCTTTTTCTCTCGCAGGAATGCTTGATCATATTATTGTTGAAACTGGGGGAGTCAAGATGCCTCTCAATCACTTAGCTTTGGTCTCTGTGCTGGATCCCAAAACATTGTCTGTCAATCCATACGATCCTGATGTAAGTATACGTCTCTCTCTCTGTTCCTTGGCTCGCAACCTTTTAGCATAAACTTGGACTTATCCACATTTTCAGAGAAGACAAAAGTATTGCGTTTGGTAACATTTATCTTTGTTTCTGCAGACTGTGAAAGAACTTGAGAAAGCAATTGTCTCTTCGCCATTAGGATTAAACCCGAAACTGGATGGGCAACGGCTAGTCGCATCAATCCCAGCGTACGAACCCAAACATTCTTCTCTGTCAGATTTCGCTCTTGAGCACAACCGAATTTGACTTCGCCTGTTTTCCCTTAATGTTTTGAGCAGATTGACCAAGGAGCATGTCCAGGTAAAGTTCGAAAAGTCTTCCATGTCTTGTTTAGACTATGTGTTTCGCAGGTGAGGTTGAGCCTTGACCTATATGAACCTCCAGGCAATGTGCAAGATTGTAACAAAGTCCAGTGAAGTTGTGAAACAAAGCATTAGAAGAGCCCGGCAAAAGGTAGTGTGAATGTGTAGAGTTCCATGGAAACTGTTAGTTGTAAACTGTCTCCCATTACATCCGAATCTAATGATCAGTGATCAGGCACTGGACACGATAAAGAAAGCAGGCTCAAGTCTACCAAAAGATGAAGTGAAAAGACTGGAGAAGGAAGTGAGTGTGCTTGTGTGATCTTTTCTACAAATGGGTTGGTTTCCTTCTTCCATTATTGAAAATGGCGTCTTTGTGTTTATAGGTAGAAGAGTTGACCAAGAAGTTTGTAAAGTCAGCAGAGGACATGTGCAAGTCCAAAGAGAAAGAGATCACCACCCAAGCCTGATCTCATAACATTATGATCCATCACTAGCTGAACAAGTTTCAGTCTTTTTTTTTACGGTACCTTATAGATCCAAACAATAAATCTTATTCAGTACAAAGATTCGTTTTGAATGTTCAATTTGGGGGATCTTGATTGCAAATTGATGGTGTTTGGAGACGACTGATACAAAAGTGCTGAAAGTGAAGGGCCCAATAAAGGCCTTGAAAAGTCCTCCCTCTTTTTTGTACTGATGCTATATTAGAATGGGATTAGAATTAGCAAAATAATTCATATATTGGCATTTGTAGTTGAAGAGAGCTTTCCAAACTTGAAAACCAAGGTAAGGGAGGTAGGAGATGAGTCAATTTTGCACCAATAATTTACATCATAATAAAATTGATGTTTTGGTAAATTTGTTACAACCCATTTCTCTAATCTTTTTCTACTTGCAAAGAATAATTCAATGATTTCTTTTAATAAAAGAGTGTATCCATACATAAATAAGCTTATAATTTCATAGTGCTTTTAAACTTATTTTAAAATCATATATAGTTTACTCTCTAAACCCAGTCCATCTCTGCAACAATTTTTTTTTAAAAAAACGTCATCACCTACCGCACAATCTTAATTATCAATTGATTGCATTTAGTTATGCATTTTCTCACTAAAAATAAATGTAGGTATATTAAAATATAAGCTGTGTAGTTTGTCGGCAAAAAGATAGATACATGTACATACAGTATCTGTATAATTTTAAGAAAACAATCAAAGACATAATGGTATCCAATCGCATTTGTGTCGGAGGATAAGTGAATGAGGTTTTTCTGAGCACGCGCGAGTAAAGCGCGTCGAAACTCGCTTTTAATCCATTTTTCTAATCAGGACCGGAGATCTTCGTAACGTCGCCGTTTAGATAGATCATCTTTTGCACGATCAAACTCCTTTTTATTCAGATTTTTTTTTGTTTTTTTTCCAAATTGAAATTCTTCTCTTTTTTCTTTTGGCATCATAATTTTTAATAATTCTTTCTATTTCTAATTTCCTGCTCTATAGATTCGTCATTCTGTGTCAGTGGCTCATATCCTCTGATTAACCAAAACGCACACAAAAAGAAGAAAAGGAAAAAAATTCATTCCTCTGTAAAGAAGAAGAAGAAGAAGAAGAAGAAGAAGTATTCACATTTTCATTGCAGAGATTCTGCAGTTGTTGGGTATTCTCTCATATATTATTACTTTGACGACTTCTTAGTGTTCTCCAATGCTGCATTACATGACTCCTTTTTGCTATATAATCTCTGTTGGGTTTTCTTTTAAAGTTGCTTGGATCTGATGTAAGAGATGCGAAAAAAGCAACTCAGAAAATCTCTCGAAATGAAGCTTCTTTTTTTGTTTTTTATTGTTACTTGTGGATTTTGGATCTTGATCAATCAAATCAATACTGTATTTGGAAGACCAAATTAGCATATATTTTACTTACAGGTGTTGACGAGTATAATATGTTGATGCATTGTATAAACATTTAACCTGGTTAATTTCAGATTAAAAAAAGTTGAATGCTTAGGTTAGGCAAAGCTTCCAAGACTTATTCTTTTGTGTACTGATATATTCAGGACTTGATATCACAGTTTTGTAGTCTATTGGCAAAATGGTTTTTGGTTCCAAGAACAGAAGAGGTTCATTGATACAAGTTGATTACCTGATCCACATTCATGACATCAAGCCTTGGCCACCTTCTCAGTCCCTTAGATCACTGCGCTCTGTTGTCATTCAATGGGAGAATGGTGACCGCAACTCTGGGACAACAAATGTTGTTGCTCCTTCTCTTGGATCTGTCATTGGCAAAGGCAAGATCGAATTCAACGAATCCTTTAAGCTTCCCGTCACCCTGTTGAAAGATGTGTCTGCTCGGAACAAGGGTGGTGATGTTTTCTTCAAGAACGTCTTGGAGCTCAACTTGTACGAGCCTCGCAGAGAGAAAACACATCAGCTCTTGGCAACTGCAACGATTGATTTGGCGGATTATGGTATTGTCAAAGACAGTCTGAGCTTAACTGCTCCAATGAACAGTAAAAGAAGCTACTACCGGAATACCACTCAGCCTGTATTGTTCGTTACTATTCAACCCGTTGATAGACGCCGTGCCAGTTCTTCATCTAGGAACAGCTCCAAGGATGAAGCTACAAACGGTGGTGAATCTGTTTCTGCCTTGATGAACGAGGAATACTATAAGGAAGCTGAGATTGCTTCCATCACAGACGATGACATTTCCTCCCACTCCTCCTTGACGGTTTCCTCTTCAAATTTGGAGTCTAATGGTGCTTTTTCTGTGCGAGCTGAAGAGGTAAGTAGGATGGCAAGATTCGGATTTTCTTTTGATAAGTTAGTTGGGTGGACGGAATGTTCCTAAACGGGTCGATGTCTTATTTGCAGGAAGAACATGAGAGGGTAAACAAGAATTCCAGAGGAAGTGGCCACGAGAGATCGCAATCAGCATCTGAGAGCAGACAAGCAGAAATTGCTGACCAAATTCCGTCACGTTCCTCATCAGTAGATCTATCTTCTGTGTTCAATCTCCCGGTGGACATTCCTGATTCTGCACCCAACACTTCTGTGTCTGAGCTCGAGGACTGTGCTAATGTGTTTATAACCGATACTAACGAGAACTCTAAGCTGGTAAGTGGCAGTCAACACAATTACGGAGAGACCAAGTCTATGCCTTTCCAAATTGATGATCACTCGGAAAATGCTTCGCCTCGAGCTTCTGAGAATAGCCAAGATTTGACGAGTGATCAGGAATCAGAGAGTAGAGTTGAGAAATCAAGAAAGGTTAAGTCTGTTCGATCATCCCTGGATATTTCCCGGAGCAATAGCCGGTTGAGTCTATCCAGTGAAAAAAAGGAAGCTAAGGTGTATCCAAAGTCTACACGCGACTCAACTTTGGAGAGCAAAGTCAAGAACTTGGAAAGTAAAGTAAAGAAGCTTGAGAGTGAGTTATGTGAGGCTGCAGCCATTGAGGCAGCTCTCTACTCCGTGGTTGCAGAGCATGGAAGTTCATCAACTAAAGTCCATGCGCCTGCTAGACGTCTTTTGAGGCTGTATCTTCATGCTTGTCGAGAAAACCATCTTTCAAGAAGAGCTAATGCAGCTAAAAGTGCCGTCTCCGGGTTGGTTCTTGTCGCCAAAGCGTGCGGGAATGATGTCCCTAGGTATGGTGATGTTCTACTTTGCTTGTATATCATTCTGAGTAAACTTTCTCAGAGTTTTTAAAAGAAATTATGATGTCCTTGGATCGCAGATTGACATTTTGGTTGTCAAACACTATCATTCTGAGGGCGATCATAAGTGATACTAGTGCAGAAGAGGAACTGCCTGTTTCTGCTGGTCCTGGACCAAGAAGAAGTAAGGCTCAGAGAGAAGAAACCGAGAAACGATCATCGTTGAGGTGGAAAGATTCATCTTTAAGCAAAAAGGACTTTGAGAGTTTTGGTGCATGGGATGACCCTAAAACATTTATAACAGCGCTTGAGAAGGTCGAAGCTTGGATCTTCTCACGGGTTGTAGAATCCATATGGTGGCAGGTAATGCTGCTAGGTTCTCTCTACTTCGTCTTCATTCTCTTAATCAATTATAATACAAATGTTATTGTCTTTTGCAGACTTTGACACCGCGTATGCAGTCTTCGGCAGCATCCACTAGAGAATTTGATAAAGCCAATGGTTCTGCCTCGAAGAAAATTTCTGGTAGAACTCCTAGTTCTGTGAAGCAAGAACAAGGTGACTTCTCATTAGAACTTTGGAAAAAGGCTTTCAGGGATGCACACGAACGTTTATGCCCTGTGCGAGCTAGTGGGCATGAATGTGGTTGTTTGCCCGTGCCTGCACGTCTGGTAAACATTTCTCCTTTTGAAGTTTTCACATTGAGACCTTAACTCTTGATTTACAGACAAATGTCCACATTTTTGTAATTGCAGATAATGGAACAGTGTGTGGCTCGGCTAGATGTCGCAATGTTCAATGCTATCCTTCGTGATTCTGATGAAAATTTCCCTACAGACCCTGTATCTGATCCCATTGCCGACTCGAGGGTCTTGCCAATTCCTTCTACAACATCAAGTTTCGGTTCTGGTGCCCAGCTGAAAAACTTAGTCAGTGCACCTCAACTTAATTCCTAGGCAATGCTTATAGTCTAGTCTCTGTAAAGCTCATGCATTTCTAATTATAAACAGATAGGAAACTGGTCCAGGTGGCTCACTGATCTATTCGGGATCGATGACGAAGATGGTGGCAGCAGCGATGAGAATAGCTACGTTGATAGATCGTTCAAGACTTTCAATCTTCTCAAGGCATTAAGCGATCTAATGATGCTTCCAAAAGATATGCTCCTCAACAGTTCAGTGAGAAAAGAGGTGCAAATGCAACACAAAGAACTGATAACGTTATTTATCTTGGTTTCGTGATATAATTTATCTCTTGTCATTGTGAAGGTTTGCCCAATGTTTGGTGCACCGTTGATCAAGAGAGTGTTGAATAATTTTGTCCCGGATGAGTTTTGCCCTGACCCAGTTCCTGATGCTGTGCTTGAAGCTCTTGAATCCGAGGTGAGATGTTTTTTTTTTTTTTATGGATGAATCAAGGTCAAGAATTTAATCTTACTAAACGTGATGCCCCTTGTAGGAGGAAGCTGACAAGGCTATGATCACAAGCTATCCATGCACTGCACCTCTTCTAGTGTACTCTCCACCTTCAGGGACTTCAATCTCCACTATCATTGGAGACTTTGGACAGCCTCAAGCGCCGCAGTTATGCAGGATCAGGTCTTCGGTTACAAGAAAAGCGTACACAAGCGATGACGAGCTTGATGAGCTGAGTTCACCGTTGGCTGTTGTTGTTCTTCAACAGGCGGGTTCCAAGAAGGTCAATAATGGCGGTGCAGATGAGACAGTCAGGTATCAACTTCTCAGGGAGTGTTGGACGAACGGCCAATGATCGATCAGGCATTGATGTGTTGTGTATTTCAGTTCTCACTTGCGACGGATGTAAATGTCTTTGTCAGTTTGTTGTTGTTGGTGCTGCGATGTATAGAATGTAACACAAACTTTTAATCCCTCCCTTTTATAAAGAATGTTGTTTCAAGGTATTATTTTTGTGAAATTATGTTTTCGATACATAATTTTGAATAAAATTCTAATTTTAATTTTATTGTTTTAGTGTATTAATTAAAGAAAAAAAATTGTTTAGTATTAATATACAAATTTTTGTATTTTTTTTTAATATGTGTGAAATGTGTCAAATTAACACTCTTACGAAAGAGTATTAACAGAGACATGTTGGAGCCAAATCTAGACTTGTTGCGGTGATCCAGAGGTACAAAGAAATACCACGAACAACATTTTAGTTAAGACGGAAATTCTTGCTCTATATAGACTCATTACAAGCTTTAGTGTTTAATCCTCATCACTTTAGATCCCTCGCAAAACTTTGAATTACATATTGAAAAAATGAAAAAAGAAAGATCAAAATTGATAAAGCAAAGCTATGTGATGTTCACCATCACAGAGTCAGCTTCTGTGAAGTCGCCAAATTAGCCTGCTTCAGATGCAAAGCTGCCAACAAGCCGTGCCATGTTTCTGCTGATGTGGCACCGCCTACATGAAAGTCCAGAAGTTTCCTCTGCTTCCTGTAGTAATCTTCCAGGGGCTTAACCTGATGCATCCCCACAAGATTTCACAGTTTGAAAACAGATATAACAAAAAAGACAAGGATCATAAACACCACAAAAGTACCTCCTCTGCGTAGACACCCAGACTCTCCCGCCGAGCTTTGATTGCAACAGCAGAGTGTAACATAGAGCCGAGGAACTCCTGTCGAGGCAGAGCTGTTGCATTTAGAGCAGCTCGGTTTACCAGATGCTCCTCAGAGCATTTAAGATTCACAACGAGGTCAATCTGAGCGATTTGATCAAGAGTTTCCTGCAACATTCAGAACTGTGTGAGGAATCACTAAAACCAAATGCACTTTCGTATATTTTTCAGGGTGTAATTTAGCGTGTAATCTAACCGAGAATCTCTACTAAATGCTCGGAACACTCTAATGACAATACAACAACTGAACTTTCTTAATATACTCACGGCTTGGTTACGAGTGCGAGGAATTCCATCAAGAATGAAACCCGTTTCCCCCCTTACATATCCTTCTTCCAGCCTCTTTGATAGCAAAGCAAACACAACACCCTTTGGAACAAGCTTTCGTTCATTTACAGCACTTGCAATCTATAAAACAGAGTTTAATTAGTTCCATTTCCTTCACCAAGGAAGAAACAAAAACCACTAGACAGGAACAGAGGACAAAGTGTTCATGTTCTTCACTTATTAGTCAACAAAATAGATTCCTTTTGAGGAACAAAACATTGGAAGCAACAAGAAAATTGGAATCAATGCACGATTAAGCTCCAATTGGATTATTAAAGAGCAAGAATTCACTCGGCAATACCTCCTTGTAGAGAGAAGATCTAGGGTTAAGCTCTTGACGGACAAGCGATCCCATGGAAATGTGAGGAACTTGAAGAAGGTTGGAGAGCCGCTCGGCGAAGACTTGCCTCCAGGCACCAGGCGCGCCAATCAGCACCCACTGGACTCCCCTCTCCGGCCCAGACCCATCCAGAGCAAGTCTCGGCTCCGCCAAACGGCGATCATCTCCGTACAGAGACTCGTCATCTGAGTCGTAGTCAAACTCCAACGCGGCCGCTGATCCGAACGATCGACGGGTCGCTACGAGCCTTGCCAACGGCGAAACTCCCCTCACGCGGCTCAGCCATGCCATGGTGAAGGCGTGGCGGTGGATCCTGAGAGAGAGAGAGATGAAGAAGAAGAATAGCCACACAGAGCTTAAAAGAGGGGTTTGTTTGAATGAATGGAGGCGAGGTTTAAGGAACCCAAACAGCTGGACTATCAATTAATTGCCCCTCTCTTTCTCGCCAATTCACGGATATGCCACTCACTCTAACTAGTGTTAAGTTCCTATTCGTTGATCGTTCCTGAGAAGTGCATATATATGTTGGCCCAAAGCCCATACCTCTAGGCCCAATTATATTCAACGGTCGAAATTGTCAACGCCCAAAACAACACACTATAGCAAAAAGTAAAGATTTTTATATATGAGGTGAGGTTCACATGATTGTTCACGAAGTTTCTTTAATGGAAGAATAGTCAAAAGTCAACGGAATCTTCCTCGTCCTTTAGTAACGAAATCACCAAGCAATTCTTTTTTAAAAAATGAGAAATTAACTTGTCAACATAGAATTGAAAAGCCGCGGAAACTAAGCGTTTCTTGTCCTTTGAAGCGTTTGTAATTGTACGGGTCCAGTTATGATTTTTATATTTCAACGTTTATCAATCGTCTCTGGTCCATCTTCTATATATATGTATATATATATATATAACGTACGTATTCCACATTTCTATTGCCAAAAGTTCCACGGATAAAAAGATTATTAAGTTATTCGTATCGTTTTTTTTTTTTTTGCTTCTTTGATCAAGTCTTCTTGATCTTCTATGAAGAGCAAGAACGTTAACAAACGTGAAGAGTATCAAAGGGTGTTTAGTTGCTTTGACAAGAGCCAAGAAGGGAAGATTTCGGTTTCCACCATCGAAAGATGCGTGGATGCTATTAAATCCGGGAAAAAGGCAGTACCAGAAGATACTTCGGATCCACAGACTCATAAATCGTTGGAACTCGAGGAATTCGTGAAGTTTGTGGAAGAAGGACCCGAGGAAGAGAAGGAGAAGGACTTGAAGCAAGCTTTCAAGATGTATCAAGAGAGTGAAGGCATCACACCTAAAAGTTTGAAGAGGATGCTAAGTTTGTTGGGCGAGTCCAAAAGCCTTCAAGAATGCGAGGTCATGATTTCGCAATTTGATATTAATAGGGATGGAATTATTAACTTTGATGAGTTTAGGGTCATGATGCAATAATATATATATATAGATATATATAGTTACAATTATCATTCATCTATACTACTCTTCTTTACCAAAGGCTTGTAAGAACTCTCTGAAATTAAGGTACTCCCTCTCTCTATTACCGCCTCGTCTTCATCTTCTTCATCGTCACCCACCAGCCTCGAAACCCTCTCTGCAATCTCAGTCGCGCTCGGCCTTAACTCGGGCTCTCCTGCAGTACAATCTCTTGCGATACTTGCGATTTCAAACGCGGAATCAACTGAATAGCTCTCTCCCAATGTGCTATCCATCATTTCCCTCACCATTTCCTTCTCCCCTACAACCGTTCTCAGTCTCTTCCATTCGGGAAGACAAATTTCTTGTGTCCCAAGAGATATCTCCTGTTCTTGCGTTCCAAGCAACATCTCAGGGGTTTGTCCAGTCAAAACCTCCATTACGATAATCCCGTATGCGAAAACGTCAGTAGCTGTAGACATAGAGCCTTCTATAATGTTCTCATCCGTCGCTAATTCATCCCTTACGCACTTTGACATCCCAAAGTTTCCGACTTTACCTCTGAGATCTTCATTCAAGAAGATGTTTCTGCTCTTGATGTTGCCGTGAACGTAGTTTATCCGATGCATATACTTTAAGGCGATGGCGACATCGTGACAGATCTTGATCCTCTGTTTCCATGCCAAGAAACAGCAACAAGACTCGATGAATTGATTCTTGATCGCCAATTTGTTCTGAAGCCAATCCCACAGAGACCCATTCTTTGCATACTCGAAAACCAGGTAAGAACCCTGATCGGTTTCTCTGAAACATGTCCCAAGAACCCTAATCAGATTGTGATTGTGATAGTGTGACTGATCGTTGAGAAGCCCAAAATCGAATCTTTTCATTGCATCTGCACTCACTTGCTTTATAGCCATGTCTTTGCCTTTGAGCGAACCGAAATAAACCGAACCTTTGATGTGATTGGTGGAGCTGAAATTCTCAGTGGCTTTCTCCAACTCTTGAAATGCGTAAATCTCCAGAAGGGGCTTTCGCGGCGTTGTGGTGCCAACAGTGTTGTGAGAATCCAAAACCGAACCGTCATGTGACCCTTCAAACGAGATTTTCTTGTCACTGGTGGTTCGGATGCTCAGACTCAGCTGCCGCGTCTCGGGATCTTTATTGCTAATCCTGTTTTCCCGCGTCTCTTTCTTCCAGTGTAAGTAACCGAACACCATGAGAGTGAAAAGACCGCAAACTCCAGCAATCGCGCTGCTCACAGCGATCATGAGCTTCATCTTTGACCGTTTTTTCTTGGATGCTATTTTCTTCTGGCGATTCTCGATGGTGGTGTTTTGTGATACGGGTTTTCCCGGTTTAGGAAACGAATCGAGAACCGGTTTGTGATCAAGAGGTATGAGAGCAGGCGTGAGCGGAAGCACACCAGATTTGTTGTTTGCAGAGACAATAGCATCCTCTGTTGTGTTGAACTTTACCGCCAGGCTGGAAACGCTGTCCCCGTCACTCACGGGGTATGTGACTAGAAATCTCGCGTTTGAAACGCCTTCTTCTGGACAAGAACACCTGACCGCCAAACGCAACTTAACGCTCTCGTCGAGGCTGTCCTCGGAAACTTCAGGATTCTTCTCTCGTATAGATCTGCAATGATAATATATATATATATATATATATATATGGACTCAATCAATAACCCAAAAAAAAGAAGGAAATTTTCTCAAGTATCGGCTCACAGGCACGTGGTCAAGCCTTGCAGAGATGCAGAGACAGAGCGAAAGGTGTCGCCTTTAACGCAAGTTTTGAAGAGATCGGCCTCGTAGATCCTTCCATTACATCTGCACTCAATCGGTATGAACAGTAACTGATGACCTTGCGGAACGAATTCGTCAGCGTCGAGGCCCAGATGGTTACTGGAGAGGGAATTTGCCCTGAGAATGGCGAAAGTGTGGCACTTTTGGAGGCTTGAGTGGCAAACATAGCTGGAAGAGGAGGTGGCTTCTTCTCCTTCTTCTTCAGGGGAGGCTGTGTTGCTGCTGAGCAGATTGTGTGAAGTTGGAGAGAGAGACGATGTGGAGATGAAGAACAAGAACACTACAAGACTTGTCATGCACTTCTTACTAACTGAACCAGCCATGTCATCCATTACAATAGCAGCGGCATTACAATTTACGCATGTATGTATATATTGGCTAAACAGGAATCCACAAAAAAAGTTTGTGGATATTTTTCGATTCGACTTGACAATTAAATTGATTGGTGTTGTCGACAGGAGGGGTGGCTATATATTAATCCCAAGTAAGTTTAAACAATCTTTAAACAACAACAACAAAATTCAGATAACAATTTTTTATAAATTTCAAAACAATTGTTTTTATAAAAAAATTATCCGCACTATAAGGTTAAGTCCTAGTTAATTAATTAACTAAAAAGGACATCTTCTTGTGCTTGGAACCTTGTCTTCGTAAACTCAACAACATTCACAAAGTGCAAAGTCCAAGCTAAGTGAATCTCACTTTGTCCTACGAAAATTATATTATATTTAGGTATACGATTTCGATTGTTTCGGAACAAGGTTTAGGCCGAGTTAGGACCCACTTTTTATTTTTGTTGGCGTATCTTCTTAATAGTCATGGTCCATGCATGTTTCCTTAACTTTATGATAATTTTTATATATCGGGTCAAAAGCATGTGCAATAATTTATAGAGTTCCGAGGTCTAGATTTTCGGAATTGATTCGTACCTAAACTTTATAATTTGTACGTAGCTTGCAAAATAATAACCACAAGAGTTTATCCATTTTGTGTGTTAATCTAGTAATATTGCCTTACTGATTGAGAAGCACACACTTGGCCATTGTAGTTCAATCTAGTTTGGACTTTTGACGTAGCGACAATAGACTTTAGTATTTTGTCTTCGGCCAATATCATTCAGAAATTGAGAAAACGTTTTACGAAATGTGAAAAGTAGAGTTGAAAGATTTCAAGCCAACTCATACCAAAAGAAATAAATCAAAAATTAAGACAAAATCTTTAAGATCCAGGTTTGGTCAAGTAAAATCCAAAACATACATAGTGTGTAGAGAATGATTTGGGAATTGATAGTAGGGGGAAACAAAAACAGGAAGACACAAAAACATTATCAAGAAACTGAAAAGACATGCAAAACAAAGCGTCAAGGAGCAAAAAGGCTAAGTACTCTCTTAGGTCCATTTTGCAATATATCCCTAAGTTGACCCCAAAAGAACAAGGAATAAAGATAAAATCATATTTTAACGATTTTAAATTTACTTTTTCTTCAAAATACTACTAATACCCCAATATATATTAAAAAAAAAAATGATCGAACCTATTATATTACGTTAAATACATTGCACATTACCCTTAAAGCTTAGTACCCAATTCCTATGAAATAAATAAATAAAATCCCGGACTGTAAACAATATCATGCATGCTCTGTACTAGTTCCCATAATATATAGTCTTGTGTTTAAGGGAATTAATAACTCAAAAATTGACTTGTTCCCATAATATATATGATATATCACGATTCACGAAAAATAGAGGAGCAACTTTTTGAACCCTGAGAGAAACGAAGAGATAACGTATCACGATGAGAATACGACGCCGTTTAAGCACCACCGCCACCACGTGCAGCTTCCAAATTTTCCATTTAAAAGAAATAGTAAAATACAAAAATTATTTATGAGCTAAAAGACTTTGAAAGGCTTAATTATCTCAGAATTATATTAGTGTTGAGTGGTGGGTTGGGCTTTCTCAACGGTGGCCCGCATAACAGCCTGGCTCCTGAGCTCCGAACACTGAGCCTGCCCGACCAAAACTATATTATAACAAGATTTACGAGCCCAGCCGGCTGCCATACACTGAGCTAATTAAGGCAGCAAATATTTAATTTACCCGTCCAGCAAATGAGAAATAACAGGCTATATATAGCTCATAAGTATCTGTAGCATAAGTGGGTCCAGAAGAAGAAAACTCCACAACAAGGCATGCATAGTGATCACAAGAAGCAAAGCAATTTCTTTTCGTTTTGTTTAAGGAAATCATGATTGTATGTTGTAACAAATTCAGGAGGATTATTCGGTTTTCACTCGAACTATCGGTTTCAGATTGGGAGAAGAAAAGTGGTACCATAATGTCCATCTGGTAGACAAGGTTCTGCGTCAGGTGAGCTAATTCCCTTTTCTTTACAAGTTAAAGAAAACAAACAAATAAAAAGCGCAATGGCAGTTGGGTCAACCCGACTCTCGACCAAATCTTACACGTCGGTCTGATGACCGGTAATTTTGTGTTTCTTTTGGTGCGCAATTATAGACTTTTCAATCTATGGATCGGATTATGACCTGACCCAATTCTATACATCTTTTTTTTTGGTTAACGGCAGAATGACCATTTTTTTTCAAATTATGGTTTATCAATCTTTTATAAAACAACAAGATGAATCTTAAACTTATTATATCTATCCGAACCGGAAAAAACAAATAAAGCTAGATATTTCTAAATTAGATGTGAGAGCGACGTACATTTGAGAGTTGAGAGTTGAGTTGAGACTTGAGAGCATGAAACACAACAACAACAAAATGTAAGAATGAGTCAAAAAGTAGACATTAAATATATCAGGAAAATAGGAAGATTATATTTTTTTTTAAAAAGAAAGAGAGAGAGGGGAGCCCACATTAGAATGTTAGGACCAATACGAACCCATAACCTAAATATGAATACACGGGACAATTAAGACACTTACCAAATCGAAAACTGCTCCTTTTGTGCTCCATTAACTTCACTTTGAAGCCCATCTCCTCTCTCTCTCCTCTTTGCTTCTTCGTCTTCCTTTCTTTCTCTCTATGCCTTTTAGATTCCCTCTCTCTCTCTCTCCCCTAAACCACACAACGCACGTACACGAGTGAATCTTCAGAGATGGGTTCCTGTGTCTCCTCTTCTCACAACAACAAGAGCTACTCCGCCTCTGATTCCGCCCTAAAGCTTGCGGCTTTAATCTCTAAACCCGAGACGATCGCAACGACCACATCGCCCGTCAAGGATGACGTCATCTATGGGAACTCTATGATACATTCCGGTCGTCGGGATTCATCAGGTGATCATCTATATATATAATTCTTTGCGTTTCAGTTATTTCGTCGGCGTTTATTTTATATTTTGTTTTTCTTGTTTTATCTAGAAACAATAATTATTAAAGTTGTTAGTGATCGATTGGTTGCTTTAGTGACGACAAATGTAAAGTCGTTTGCTTTTTTAGACCCAATCAAGATGTAGGACTAATTATATCGTTGGGTTACAATTATATATCGTATATTTATTTTTTTGTCAATATCGAGTTATAATAAGCATTAGTAGATGAAAGTGATTTTATTATTTGATCAAATTGTTATGATGATGGTCATAAGCATGGGTAATTGTACAACGGAGTCTATCTGTCTATGTACATAGTATCACCACATGGACAACGGCGAAGCGTACGCTAGCTAGAGGTTAGAATGTCTTCAAGGCATTTTTTTTCGAAGTCTTCAAGGCATAGACACTATACAGTTAGTGATATGTGTGATATATATATATATATATATATATATATGGACCACACTTCAAGTTTCAATATAATAAATGTATGATGTAGAAACGTTTTGTTAAGAATTTATAACAACCGTATAGTTAGGGGTGCATTCACTCAAAACCTCCAATTTAAAAAAATTTAAAGTTAACAACTATCATCCCCTTTCTTGTGAGTACATATTCCAGTATATGATACAGACCAATGATTTGGAATGTTTCTTAAGGTAATAAAGAGGAGATGATGTTTTTCGATTCAAGGGGGTGGCTTGATTCTGACTGTGAAGATGATTTCATGAGCGTTGATGGTGGTACGACTACGACGTTTATTGAGATTATATATAAAAATCTAAATATATCGACTACGACGTTTTTCGAAAATAATGAATTGACATTAATTTGATTAAAACTAGTGCAGAGTTTACGCCTTCGCGAGGAACAACACCGGTGCATCACAAATTCTGCGACCAAAGCGGTCCTAAAGCAGAGGAGATAAAACATGAAGAAGAACCGTCTCCGACCGACAACAAGAAGAGACTCCTCGAACTCTTCAAAGAGACACAAGACGAAGATGAGGATGAAGAAGAGGATGACGTGGCAGAAGGCAAAGCTAGAGCATGTCTCTGGCTAAGAACACCGGTCAGATCTTCTGCACCGGCGACTCCTTATAATATTAATGACAGAGAAAGAAAACAACTCAAGAGGGTGAGATCGGCGGCTCACGGCGGCTGCGTTCCGCGTTTGGTTTCTTGTAGCAGCTTCACTGAGCGGCGACGGAAGATGATGAGTCATGCCCCCATTGACGTCCAACGCTAATAAGACCCAAAAAAACAAAAACAGAAAAACTTGATTAAACTACTATACATTTTGTTTCTTAATGTGTCCTTTTTTTTCGTCTTTTCAGAGATCGAACGATGTTCTCATTTCAACTCATAATGAATATTCCAGCTGTAACGCACTGTTTTCCTTATTTTTTCATAAGATTATTTGTAATTTCAGCTTTGCAATCACTCAAAATATATGTATACTTGTGCAATTTTTGACACTCGCTTTTTTAACTAAATCATTGTTATTTAGTAGTATGACTTACTGTATTATGTAAGGTATTTTTTTGACGTCCATATTTAAGGTAATTAATGTGTACGATTATGAAAAATTAGTTTAAATTAATAATTTTTTATTATTTTCACAAAATGTTTTTCCACAACACTATATTTTGAAGAGCTAGTCAATGGGCATGATTGGTAACAGCTGTACCTTTCGCTTTTATGCTGTGGTTTTTTGGCCGTAGGTTTTTTAGCTATAAGATTTTGGTTGTAGGATTTTGGCTGTGGCTTTTTAAAAAGTGAAAGTCTGATTGGTAAATATTAGTTGTATGTTTTAAAACTTGCAGAGAATATATTTTTTCAATAAATTTAGGTGAAAATATATTTTTCAAACTTGCAGAGCCCAAAATTTGAGCTGTGAAAATATAGCTCTCTACAACCAAAAAAGAATACAAAGGGCTGTAGGTTTAAAAATCTGTAGAAATCATGATTGGAAACAAAAATTAGATGTAGAAATAAATATGACTGTGTACAGCCTCTAAAACTCCTTCCAATCAAGCCCAATATCTAAATAGCAGTCAATTTTGGAAATGCACCTTTCCAAAATCATTTTCTACATACATTTAATGTTTTATTTATTAATTTACCCATGTTAATTAAAATCAATAGAATGTAAGTTTTCATTAACTTGTCAAATTTATTAAATAGGGAAATTATACTTTAATACTGTAAATTTAATTAATTTTCTAATATTTGTTAAAACCCTAGACCATTTAATTAAAGGGGAAAGATATTTATTTACAAATTTTCAATGAATCAATAAAGCAAAATTTCAAGTATTAGAAAAGATCCCACAACAGTTAATACTTTACAACTGCATAAACTGTTGAATATTATATAATCTAGTTTTCTTAAACATGCGTGATTATTATTTTTTGATAAAGAATTTTTTTTTTTTGGTTGATAAAGAACAAAACTAGAATAACACATATAAATTGGGTAGGAACTAAACTAACATATATTTACTGGAAAAGAAAAAGAGTGTTTTTTGCCAATTATACCCTTATTCGCTTTTATTAGGAAAAACGTTATTACGAAACTGCCATTACTAAATTATTTCCACGTAAGCAAAAGTTTGACTTATTTACAAAAATGCCACCGCGTTTTTCAGAATAAGTCTGCGGACCTTTGTTGCAGACTTAATAAATTGATAAGTCTGCGCAGACTTGTTATGCAGACTTAATATGCAGACTTGTTATGCAGACTTAATATGCAGATTTATTTTTCAATGTTGCAGACTTATTAAGTCTGCGCACATCTGCAGACTTATTATGCGTGTTGCAGACTTTTCGGCGCAGACTTAATGTGCTTTGTTGCAGACTTATTTTGATTGCAGGCTTATTACGCAGATTTATTCCCTTTGTCGCAGACTTAAGTTCATTTGCAAACTTATTATGCAGACTTATAAAAAATCTGCAGTTGTTTGTTGCAGACTTAAATGTTTTGTTGCAGACTTTTGGAAAATCTGCGACAAAAAGACTAAGTCTGCGACACCTAAAAGGTCTTACTGAAATAACATCGCTTGTCGCAGATTTATTTACAATGTCGCAGATTTTATGCTCAACGTCGCAGACTTATTTGTAAATTGCTTATGTGGCATTAAAAACTGCAGACTTATTAGACTGTGTTGCAGACTTGTTTTCTGACTAGAATAACATTTTGTTTGTCGCAGACTTGTTATGTGTTGCAAACTTATTTCGAACTTCGAGATGTCCCTAATAAGTAACAAATTTACGAAAAATGCCACTGCACCATTAGGGTTATGTACGGCGGCCGATCTCGTTCTCCGCCATTGTCACCGATAATCTATCTCCGCCATTCTCAAATATAAAAAATTTATCTATCTCCGCCGATCCCGTTGTCTGTCGTCGTCGCCGCCCCGATCCTGAAAAATTTCTTCATCGCCGCCGTTCTCCATCGTCGTCGCCGATCTTGTTCTCCGTGGCGATCATGTTGCAAATTATATTGTTGTTTTTCCTTTGTCATTTGTCGCAGACATATATGTTTTGTTGCATTTTTGTTTTCCTTTGTTGCAGACTTATTATGTGTGTTGCAGTTTTGTTTTCCTTTGTCGTACACTTATATGTTTTGTTTTCTCTTTGTCATTTGTCGCAAACTTATTTGTTTGTCGCATACTTATTTGTTCTCCGCTACTTAACCATTTCAGAGTTTGTCTTTTCATCTATCCCCGACGCAGCAAGACCTTCTATTTCTATTTTCAGGGATTTTTTTTTTCTCCGAGCTATGTGAATTTATAGATGGGATTTGATCAAATTTATCAAATTAGGGGAATTAGAGTCATGTCTTGGAAAGGTACTTAGGTTAATCAAAAATGCACTTGTAACTAACGAAAATGTGATTTTATTTCAATGTTTAAAAGTGGAACTAACGAAAATGTGATTTTATTTCAATGTCTGCAACAAAGGAAACAAGTGTGCGACAAATGAAACATGTCTGCACCAAATAAAACAAGTCTGCAACAAATAAAACAAGTCTGCGATCAACAAATCTGCAACAATAACAACAAATTCTGCAACAAATAAAACAAGTCTGCGATAAATGAAACAAGTCTGCAACAAGTCTGCGACAAATGAAACAAGTCTGCAACAATAACAACAAAGGAAACAAGTCAGCAACAAAGGAAACAATTCAGCAACAAAGGAAATAAGTATGCGATATACACAATAAGTCTGTGACATACACAATAAGTCTGCGACAAATGAAACAAGTCAGCAACAAATAAAACAAGCCTGCAACAAATGAAACAAGTCTGCGACAAAAAATCTGCAACAACAACAACAAAGTCTGCAACAAATGAAACAAGTCTGCGACAAATGAAACAAGTCTGCAACAATAACAACAAATGAAACAAGTCAGCAACAAAGGAGATAACTCTGCGACATACACAATAAGTTTGCGACATACACAATAAGTCTGCGACTTATTTGTTTGTCGCAGACTTATTTGTTTGTCGCAGATTTATTTGCTTTTCGCAGACTTATTTGTCTCATGACCTGTTCATGTTCGTATGCAGAAACCAAATCTGGGTTTTACAAGATGAATATGCTCAGAAAATGAAATGCTAAAAACCTTTGGTTAAAGTCACGGTTCAACATTCAAGCGAGAACACAACCTAGATCGAAAGGTTAAAGTCTTGCGGTTACCTCTCTTGGTGGAATCAATACACGCGGAGGCTAGGGTTCGGCGCGGCGGTGGGTTCTGGCGGCTAGGGCAGAGAAAAGACAAATGAAACAAGTCAGCAACAAATAAAACAAGTCTGCGACAAAAAAAATCTGCAACAAAAACAACAAAGTCTGCAACAAATGAAACAAGTCTGCGACAAATGAAACAAGTATGCGACAAATGAAACAAGTCTGCAAAAAATGAAACAAGTCTGCGACAAATGAAACAAGTCTGCGACAAATGAAACAAGTCTGCAATAAATGAAACAAGTCTGCAACAATAACAACAAAGGAAACAAGTCAGCAACAAAGGAAATAAGTCTCCGACATGCACAATAATCGTGACCTGTTCATGTTCGTCTACAGAAACCAAATCTGGGTTTTACAAGATGATTCTGTTCAGAAAATGAAATGCTAAAAACCTTTGGTTAGAGTCACGGTTCAACATTCAAGCGAGAACACAACCTAGATCGAAAGGTTAAAGGCTTGCGGTTACCTCTCTTGGTGGAATCAATCCACGCGGAGGCTAGGGTTTGGCGCGACGGCGGGTTCTGGCGGCTAGGGCAGAGAAGAGACAAATGAAACAAGTCAGCAACAAATAAAACAAGTCTGCAACAAATGAAACAAGTATGCGACAAAAAAATCTGCAACAAAAACAACAAAGTCTGCAACAAATGAAACAAGTCTGCGACAAATGAAACAAGTCTGCAAGAATAACAACAAAGGAAACAAGTCAGCAACAAAGGAAATAAGTCTGCGACATACACAATAAGTCTGCGACTTATTTGTTTGCCGCAGACTTATTTGTTTGTCGCAGATTTATTTGCTTGTCGCAGACTTATTTGTCTCGTGACCTATTCATGTTCGTCTGCAGAAACCAAATCTGGGTTTTACAAGATGAATCTGCTCAGAAAATGAAATGCTAAAAACCTTTGGTTAAAGTCATGGTTCAACATTCAAGCGAGAACATAACCTAGATCGAAAGGTTAAAGGCTTGCGGTTACCTCTCTTGGTGGAATCAATCCACGCGGAGGCTAGGGTTTGGCGCGGCGGCGGGTTCTGGGGGCTAGGGCCGAGAAGAGACAAATGAAACAAGTCAGCAACAAATAAAACAAGTCTGCAACAAATGAAACAAGTCTGCGACAAAAAAATCTGCAACAAAAACAACAAGTCTGCGACAAATGAAAAAAGTCTGCGACAAATGAAACAAGTCTGCAACAAATGAAACAAGTGTGCAACAATATCAACAAAGGAAACAAGTCAGCAACAAAGGAAATAAGTCTGCAACATACACAATAAGTCTGCGACATACACAATAAATCTGCGACTTATTTGTTTGCCGCAGACTTATTTGTTTGTCGCAAATTTATTTGCTTGTCGCAGACTTATTTGTCTCGTGACCTGTTCATGTTCGTCCACAGAAACCAAATCTGGGTTTTACAAGATGAATCTGCTCAGAAAATGAAATGCTAAAAACCTTTGGTTAAAGTCACGGTTCAACATTCAAGCGAGAACACAACCTAGATCGAAAGGTTAAAGGCTTGCGGTTACCTCTCTTGGTGGAATCAATCCACGCGGAGGCTAGGGTTCGGCGCGGCGAGTTCTGGTGGCTAGGGCGGTGCTGGGGCGGCTACGGGTCACGACAGAGAAGGCGAGAATCGAGCTTGACGGCGACTGGGACATGAGGCGAGGCGAGGCGATGTGAGATTTTTTTTTTTTTTTCGTCTGAATAGATTTAAGGGAGAGAAAAGAGATTTTTTTGAGTTTTATATTTTTTTTTTTTGAAAAAAAAAAATCAAAATGGCATTTGTGTAAATAAGTGATTGAAAATGGGTTTTCTGTCTTTTAACGAAAGAGTTGTGTTATTCTAGTCAACTCAGCTCTGAGGGTGTTATTCTAGTAATTACATGAAAGATTAGTGTTATTCTGAACAATTTTCTCTTAAAAGTATCATTTAATAAAAAAAAAATTGAAGGGTTTATATATGCATTGAGTCACTTCTTTATTTATTTATTTTGACACCATGATTTTTTAAACTTGACTTTTGAAAATAATTGAATTCTTTAATAAGCAAGTTGAACATTGATTCTTAGAAAAAGTTTTAATCCCGTTCCTATTCGTAAATCATGTATACTGTAATTCTCTTACGAGGAAATCAGGAATTTAGAATTGGTGACACTAAGAACTTGAAAATTTGATGCTATAATTGGAAATACACCCTAAGATTACGTTACTTTTTAGGTTTTTCCCAAAATAAATTGAGAAATTATAGCAAAACATCTATAAATATTTCTGACTGCATATAATCTGCCCATTACACATGTTCCTAATTAATCACACTTTTGACCAAAATTTAGAATAGTTTATATAATTGTTTGGAGAATAGAGGTTCCTAAATTCTAAATGTTAAATCTCGCAGCCAATATTATACTTAAGTAAATAGAGTGAAATGCAATCATCTAATGAAAAAGCCTTTCAACTTTTATGGTTTCTTCTTGTTTTATTTGTTGTTAACCATGTGATTTGCATCGAAGCTGGAGCCAACTCAAATTGGAATTCCACATTCGAATCTCCATCTCCATTACCCGTGGAGACAAGCTTCAAGTTTCCATCTCCATTGCCTGTTATCCCTCCGGAGAGAAATTTTGGGAAAGGAAAGATAGATCTGGGAGGCCTTGAGGTGATCCAAGTCTCCATCTCAAGCTCAACGTCAAAGAGAGTATGGAGAACATTCCAAGGAGGGCCGGATAACATGGGAGTCAGCATCTTCGAACCCATCAATCTTCCTGCTGGCTTCTTCGCACTTGGTTTCTATGCACAACCCAACAACCGTCTACTTTTCGGTTGGGTTCTTGTTGCAAGAGACGTATCCGGGAATAGCTTGAGAGCACCCGTTGACTACATCCAAGTCGGGGACACTACTTCCATCATTGTCAAGCAAGACGGGCCTGCATATTTTTGGCAGCCCTTATGTTCCAATGGGTACCAAGCGGTTGGCCTATTTGTCACTACTTCTCCTCTGAAGCCCCCTCTAAGTATAAGCTGTGTTCGATCCGATCTTACGGAACAGAGCGAAGCCGATACATGGGTATGGTCGATAAAAGAGGTTACTTTATCTGGTTCGAGACCGGCTAACAGAGGAACAGAAGCAGCAGGTGTGTACACGGGGACATTCAGCTTTCAGCAACTAAACTTTCCTCCTCCATCTTTATCCTGCTTGAGAAATACAAGATTTGACTTGTCTAGCATGCCAAGCGAAGATCAGACTAGAGATTTGTTTCGAGCCTACTCTCCTTGGATATATTTTCATCCGAGAGAGGAGTTTCTTCCTTGCTCTGTCGATTGGGTTTTCTCCAAAGGTGCCTTGTTATACCAGAAAGGTAACGAATCCAACCCCGTCCCTGTACAACCCAACGGTTCAAACCTTCCGCAAGGCGGCTCGGATGATGACTTATACTGGTTGGACTATCCGGCGGATGAGAGCGCAAGGGAAAGTCTTAAGAGGGGAGACTTAGGGAACACAAAGGTGTATCTACACATCAAACCAATGTTTGGAGGCACTTTCACTGACATTGTTGTCTGGATATTCTCTCCTTTCAATGGCAATGCCCGCCTCAAGATCTTATTCATCAAGAGCCTGTCGCTGGGGGATATCGGAGAACACATCGGAGACTGGGAACACGTTACCTTGCGCATCAGCAACTTCAACGGCGAGTTGTGGCGCGTCTACTTCTCGGAGCACAGTGGAGGAACTCTAGTGGAGGCATGCGATCTAGAGTTTCAAGGTGGGAACAAACCTGTGGCTTACTCGTCTCTTCACGGCCACGCGATGTTCTCAAGACCCGGCCTCGTGTTGCAAGGCCAAGACGGAAACGGCGTGAGGAACGACATGGCAAGAAGTGACAAGTTCTTTGACGCTGGTGTTGGATACGAGGTGATTGCGGGACCGGGGATCGTGGAGCCACCGTGGCTCAACTATTTAAGGAAATGGGGACCAGTTGTCCGACATGACATTGAAAAGACCCTTGACGGTATCGCCAAGACATTGCCGGGACTTTTGCGTCAGAAATTCCGAAACCTCATTAACACAATTCCTCGTCAAGTGCTTGAAGGAGAGGGCCCCACTGGACCAAAAGTCAAAACGTCTTGGGCCGCTGATGAATAATTAATAAAAGAATGATTTGGTTTTTTTAATGCAATTTTGGTTTCAAGTTTTGATTAAAAATATACAAAATCACTTATATTGGTTACTTTCCATTCAAGTCTCTTCTCGTTGGGCCTTAAAATGATGAGTCTGGTTTTGATAAGTCTTCGTAAATGGGCCACAGAGACAAGCCCACGCTCAGAATAAACAAGAAGAAGAAACATCCGTCAAGCCGTCAACAGTGACAGTGATATGATGATAAGGCCAAATTCAGAGCATCCTCACCAAAAAGGAGAGTGAGTATCTCTGTACCAAAAGCACAACAAATCCAGCTCAATAACCATTTTGACGTTATTGGATCCTGTGCTATTCCTTCTTCTTATAAAGTCTCTGATGCAGACAAAATGTTGTCTTGGTTGGTTGATAGGTTACTCTGCTTTTCTTCACTTGTCTTACACTTATTGAGAATTCGCTTGCAGGGCTGGAAGATGTTAGATAAGATACAAATCTATATTGTGTATATCTCTTATTCTCTTATGTGTTTATAGACTCATGTCAGATATATATATAGTTCACCTAATAATACAAAGGGCTCTGCCATCTTACAGAAGATGCAGTGATACCGGAAGCCAGCAGGTGTGTGCAGTCCTTTACGATGGATGTGCCAATGGTTCCTCACTCTCACTACAAGTCACTAAGGACAGCTTCTCTCTCTCTCTTCCTTTTAGGTTATTTTTAGCCATCAAACATTATTATTACTCTTTAAGACAACTTTGTTATGTAAACTGGTGCAACATAAGACAGATTAATGATGAGATTGGCTGGGTCTAGTCTTTAAGAATAAATATAGTAATGTATTATTAGTTAAAAATGTTACATTAAACAAATAAAACCCTAGTAATCATTGACTTTATTCCTAAAAATTGTTGTTGACCTTGTAAAAGAAAATGCAAATCTGGTTCTCTCCGGCGACACAGACTTGTACCCCACCAGCCATGTGAGTCGTGAGCATTGGCACAAAATCCGGTTTATCCGTATACTGATCGGTTCAATCTCAAACCGGTCAAGCATCCTCCCCATCCCATATGGAAAATACGTTACCCGGTCCGTACCGCCTGGTAACCGGTCATCGGTTAGGGCGTGTTTGGAATTCCACGACACCGGAGGATACAATCGCATCACTTCACACAAGCACGCTTTCAACAGACTTGAGTCTCTTCAATGGATCTCCGTGAAGGGTTTGCCTTTGGGGTAGTTTGTTTTGAGGATATACTCCACGCAGAGCCGTGCCAACGTTGATGGTTGCCCTAAACCAATGCTCATTAAACTAATAGAAGATGCCTTAAAAGTTGCACAAAAAACAAAAAAAGATGTCCTTAATTTAAAAAAAATTTTTTTGCCGTAGACGAATTAATAGAAAATGGGGCTAATTTTTTGAAATTTTTTTGTTGCCATAAGCGAATAGTTCATTTTTTGGTTGTAAGCACGGCCATGACTCCACGTTCGATGGGTTCGCCGTGCAGCCAATCAGTTGATAATCACGGTCCCACCTGGGGATTCGGTTAGGAACTTGATGTGTTGTGTTTTTAACGCGTTTTAACCCGTGTTTTATATATATATTCGAGTCTTTATCAAGTATTTTAGTCCTTTTAGAACCATTTCAGGTCTAAAAACGTTTCAAGACGGAGTTTGGAGATGTAATAGCGAAAAAACGGCAAAACGCACAAAAAGGGACTGGATCAACAAAAGCGGCGAAACGCAAAGTCAAACTTTGAATTTTCCAGTCTTAGTCCAAAAAGTCTTTCACAAATAAACGCAAAGTCGAACTTTGACTTTTCCTGTCTTAAGGCCGAAAAAGTCTTCGGTAGGTGAGAATCTGAACCTCACCAACCACGTTTAAAGTCTTCGGTGGGTGAGATCTGAACCTTACCAACCACGTTTAAAGTCTTCGATAGGTGAGATCTGAACCTCACCAACCACGTTTTTATCCCTATACAAGCCATTGTTAAAGGCTATGAAAAAATAAGCTACCTTTCCAAAAACACATACTTTCATATTTAGAAGACTCTTATCATTTTGCTCTTGTAAGGATTTTGGAGAAGAATCTCGTTCTTCGATACTCGGAGAAGATTTCTAAACTCTGTCTTTTTATATATCTATTTCTATTTCTCATTATGCAATTCTCTATATATCTTTGTGTTTTTTCTGCAATTATGATTGAGTAGTCGTTTAGTTAGGTCATGGGGTTTCAAGGAATTCTGTGAATCAATGGTTTTAGTTGATTAAATAGGGGTTTATATGTTGGATTCTTCTTCTAGGTTGTTCTTAGTGCTTGAACTAGATTGATCACTTAGTTCATGATCTTAGGTTATTTAACGCATGAGAATGTTTGTTTAAATACTTGAAAGAACCTAGATAAGCAAAACGTCTTTATCCAACGAGAGTTGATGTTAAGGCGTTTTGTGAACTTATCAAATCGGACTAGAACGCATGCTTAGAACTTTTGAATTCAACGGGAGTTAGTCTTCATAGATCTAAGTA
Organism: Eutrema heterophyllum; assembly: GCA_002933915.1. Lineage (NCBI taxonomy): Eukaryota > Viridiplantae > Streptophyta > Magnoliopsida > Brassicales > Brassicaceae > Eutrema > Eutrema heterophyllum. The sequence continues at coordinate 87,917 of PKMM01017261.1, read as the reverse complement.
TATGGGTTAATACTTTGGGAAAATGTTAATCTATTATTTGGTTTGAGTTCTAGAACGATTCTTATTTCAACCCCTTGTTTAAGATACTTTAACCGTTATTCATGTTTTCCGAGAATTTACCCCGGACCTAGCGTTTTCTTTTAATTGAATTTACATCGTTTTTAATAGTTGTTCTCAGTTTCGAAATTACAAAACCATCAAACTGTCATTCGTCTTAGCTTTATTTTTTTCTTGTATTCTCGTAGTGTAACACTTGATCTCTGTGGATTCGATCCTCAAGTACTACATCGACATACCGTTATGATTGCGGTAGTGTGCACTCTAGTTATTAATTGATGTGGTAAAACACCTAAATCAATTTGGCGCCGTTGCTGGGGATCAATTGTGTTGCCTTCGAGTCTTAGACGAAAGTTCAGACTAAGAATTAATTACTTTTACTAACTTTTTTTATTTTTTTTTATTTTTTTTTTGTTTTTTATAGTTGATGGCCATGGATTACAATGATTGGCCACAAGAAGATGATGTCACATTTGATGAATACATTCAAGATGAGCCATACGTGGAGCCACCATTTGATGAAAGTGTACTCACACCAAAACAAAAAGTGGAGTTGGATGAGCTTCATGAAGAGAACTCAACAATGAAAAGGAGTAACCTAGCAGCTATGATCCGGTTGAACCTAATCTCACACCGGGCAACACTTGAAGGAAGGGAGCTCACAAAGTCTGAGATAATGGTAGCTCATGCACTTGAAGAGGTAATTTATTGGGTTCCACCATGCCAACTAGAAGGTATTTTTTACTCAACCTTTGAAATATATGATTATGAGGATATAGTCATTTGCCTTGCATTGAAGATGTAGCTTCTAGTTTGCATACTCATGTACTCATTGATGAATGCTATGAGTCTCAAAGACTAGATACCTTAAAAGTAGAAAAGCTTGCTAGAGATTACCATGAAGTATGTTTTGATATTAATTATCTATGTGCTTTGAATGTTCATGATCTCGAGTTTAAGCTTTCAATCCCTGAGGAATCTATATCTCTTCTTCAAAAAACTTACCTAGGGGATGTGCTTGATGTAGATAAAATCTTGAATGAGATAGATGACCCTAAGGTTGAGATGGAATCTAGGAAGGAGGATATTGTATTTTACATGATTGATGGAGATGAAGTTGACTATTTTGTGATTAACTCGTTTAAACCTGAAGTTGACTTTATTTTTCCATCAAATGCATTTGATCCTCATGAGCATCTCACCATCAAGGAAAATTCCAAGATATATGCTACATTTGTAGTAAACTTTCTTGATGTGAGTTTTGTTTCTTTTCCATGGATAGTTGCGTGCCATGTTGCACATTTTGTTTCTTGCCCTAACAGGAGAAGGACCAAAGGTGCATTGTCTCAACCTTTTGATTCTCATGATTAACATCTGAGACCGAAGTCAAGCTAACGACTATAAACAAGCGGTTGGTGGGAGGCAACCCACTGGTAAGTTTTCTTTTCTTTATTTTTATTTTTCTTGGGTCTGTTTTGCTTTCCTCTCCGATTTATTCTCACACCGAGACGGTGTGAAGTAAGTATGGGGGAGGGTACTTGTCGCTTACTAACGATGTTTGATTTCTTTTGATTTCATTTTTTACATTTCCCTTGAGTCATTTAAAAAATAAAAATAAAAATTGGAAATTATTATCTCCTTTTGATTTATTGTTCTGACTTTTCATCTGAAATGACCATTATTGCAGAATTATTTTCAGATCAGACTAATGAAAAATCCAAAGATTAACCAGTTAATCAGAGACATCCACGTCTCCAGAATAATACAGATAGCCTGAGTTAGTTTCTGAGCTCTTCTTTTTACCTCATCATTGTGATTGGTGTCTTCAGAGCTTGACTCCTCATTTGTATCTAGCTAAGTCAACATGTGTGAAAATGGTTTTCCTTTCTTCGTCCTAGAAAAAGTTCTTAAATGTATAAAAGATATGAATGGCACGGAAGTGAACCGGGGATTCGGTGGCAAAAACCATCAATACTCGAGTCTCATGGAAGTGTGCCAAAAGGAGTGAACCGGGGATTTGGTGGCAAAAACCATTAGTACTCGAGTTTCATAAACCTTGATTATTCATCTAAAAAAAAAGAATAAGTCTGGGGGAGAGGGAAAATACCAGAAGGTTTAAAGGTTGGCTTGTCACCATATCGAGAGGGAAAGAGTCTAGAAGGCTCTTGACATTATGATCTTTTGATGAGACTCATCGATGATGGTTTTTGGACTATTCTGTGAGACTGTGGATTGAATCTGAGAAAGCTGCGATAATTACAGAGAAGTTCTGTGTTGCGTTTTTAACGCATACTAACCCGTGTTTTATATATATATTCGAGTCTTTATCAAGTATTTTAGTCCTTTTAGAGTCATTTCAGGTCTAAAGACGTTTCAAGACGGAGTTTGGAGATGTAGGAACGAAAAAACGACAAAACGCACAAAAAGGGACTGGATCAACAAAAGCGGCGAAACTCAAAGTCAAACTTTGAATTTTCCAGTCTTAGCCCAAAAAGTCTTCACAAATAAACGCAAAGTCGAACTTTGACTTTTCCAGTCTTAGGCCGAAAAAGTCTTCGGTAGGTGAGAATCTAAACCTCACCAACCACGTTTACAGTATTCGGTGGGTGAGATATGAACCTCACCAACCACGTTTAAAGTCTTCGGTATGTGAGATCTGAACCTCACCAACCACGTTTTTATCCCTATATTAAGCCATTGTTAGAGGCTATGAAAAAATAAGCTACCTTTCCAAAAACACATACTTTCATATTTAGAAGACTCTTATCATTTTGCTCTTGTAAGGATTTTGGAGAAGAATCTCGTTCTTCGATACTCGGAGAAGATTTCTAAACTCTGTCTTTTTATATATCTATTTCTTTTTCTCGTTATGCAATTCTCTATATATATTTGAATTTTCTTTGCAATTATGATTGAGTAGTCGTTTAGTTAGGTCATGGTTTTCAAGGAATTCCGTGAATCAATGGTTTTAGTTGATTAAAGAGGGGTTTATATGTTGGATTCTTCATCTAGGTTGTTCTTAGTGCTAGAACTAGATTGATCACTTAGTTCATGATCTTAGGTTATTGAACGCACGGGAATGTTTGTTTAAATACTTGAAAGAACCTAGATGAGCAAAACGTCCTTATCCAACGGGAGTTGATGTTAAGGCGTTTTGTGACTTATCAAATCGGACTAGAACGCATGCTTAGAACTTTTAAATTCAACGGGAGTTAGTCTTCATAGATCTAAGTATATGGATTAATACTTTAGAAAAAGGTTAATCTATTATTAGGTGTGAGTTCTAAAACGATTCTTATTTCAATCTCTTGTTTAAGATACTTTAACCATTATTCATGTTTCCCGAGAATTTATCCTGGACCTAGCGTTTTTTTTTAATTGAATTTATATCGTTTTTAATAGTTGTTCTCAGTTTCGAAATTACAAAACCATCAAATTGTCATTCGTCTTAGCTTTATTTTTGTCTTGTATTCTCGTAGCGTAACACTTGATCTATGTGGATTCGATCCTAAAGTGCTACATCAACATACCGTTATGATTGCGGTAGTGCACTCTAGTTATTAATTGACGTGGTAAAATACCTAAATCAGAGCTCGGTATACCAATCCAGCAACCGGTTTTGGTTTGTATAGAAGGAAATTAAGCATCCGATAACCGGGTATGTTTTCGGTATAGCGACATATGCATATTTAAAGCAAGTCTTGGTTTGAAACAAACAAACAAACAAACAAATAGGTATAAGAGAGGATAGACAAGTTGTGGTGACTTGACCTACAAGTTAGAGTGGCCAAGGCGGAGAAGGACACGGTGCCACGAAGTGTTGAGCACCCCTCTTAGGTTCCACACTGACTCCACATTTTCCGGCTGAACATTCGCCGCCGAATCCACCTGCCCCATTTCCACATTTTTATAATGAAATCAGGTCAGAATCCACTTTACTACATTAGCCGAGCAAAAATGTTGAGGCTTTACCGCTTTGGCGATGACCTCGGTACTCTGCGAAACATCAATCGTGGCTTCAAACAACACCCACGCCCATTTGTCGCTGGAGTTGTGTTCAGAGATGTAATGCTTTCCTGGTTTCTGTTTTCTAGAAGCTTCCACCCAGCTTTTGCCTCCATCGAGGGATATGTCCACTCGCTCTATCCCGCGCCCACCTCCTGAAACCGCATATCCTTTGATGCTTACCTGCAAAAAAAAAAAAACCAAATTAGATGGAATTTGCTCCTGCTTTCCTGCATTGGTCAGATCAGACTGAGATATGAATTCGGCTCATAACTTCTCTCACCTTTCCAGGCTTCACCATTTGCACGTCCTCCAAAGAGCAGATTGCACTCTGTTAACCATAAAAAAAACAAATATGGGGTGGTCAATAGAAACAATGGTTGATTTATTAATGTCTATTATCTGATCAAATTAATAAGCCATCTGCTTCATACAAGTAAATTTTCAAGAAGAAACTATAAACCAATTGAAAAATGATCAGTCAATTGAATAAGAAACACAAGAAAACCATCAACAAATGAACTATGAAACATGACAAGGACATTTGGAAGATCATAGGATTCCTGAGTGCAGATAAAGCAGAAACATAATCACATTGTATTATTTACCTGAACAGGGAAATCCATTTGCGGCCTCCTTGAAGACCAGTTGATATTATCCCAATTGACAGAAGGTGGGAACATTTTGTAGTCTTTTTGCATGAAGAATCCCTACATCACATTGTGTCCAAGCCTCTGACAATGTTAGAGCAGTTTCTGATTGCTGAAAAAAAGGGTAAAGCAGGACACTTTTGTTGAGACCTGGCATTCTTCAGCGATTACATTGATGGAATCAAGCCATTTGACCGAACGAGCACCAATCACTCCGGGGACAACCACCCTTAACGGGAATCCGTGATCCCTGTTCAGGGTCTTCACAGAAGAAAAGGATTTTTCAACAAACAAGCACACTCTGATTACTCACATGCCAAACAAGTGATGATTTAAAAACACAAATGAGAGTAATTTGTTGAGGAAGCAAGAGAAAGATATTGAACCTCTCCATTCATCTCATAAGCGAGTAGAACATCGGCCTCAGGATTTGTGGCTTGACTTAGAGGGATTGACGCCTTGTAAGGCCCCCCATTCTCCTCCTAGAGAAATCAAAACGAGCATAGACTTAATTATCATGTGAATCAACAAATGCATAACAATGCATGAAAGAAAACGATATTTACCTTACAGCGATCAACACTAACAAACTCAACATGTCTGCCTCCTAAATTGGTTGAAGGAGTCAGCTTTGGTATCCCCAAAAGCTCAAGAACATCGGCCAATTTCGCCCCGCCCCAGACAGCTATACAAATGAAAGGCACGGTCTTTGGTATGTACGTGAAGCCAAGTATTATACAGACAATTGTCGTTGGTGCCTATGGGTAGGAAAAACCAAAATAAAGAAACGAACCGTTCCCAATAGCAGAAACATCCCATCCAACACCTCTAACATTCCTCACTTTGCTCATGGCAGTCCTTCTGTTACCGGCACACTGCATTTCAACATTAATAACACATACAAAATTTTGATGTTATGTATTGTGAAAAACCAGAAAAAAATAGAGCAATGTCACGCGCAAAATAATACACCTGTAGAGTAGCAGTAACATTGTACTTTGGCAGTGACCTGATAAACAGTGGTTAAAAGACAGTTTGGGGAAGAAGAAGATACAAACATACTGAAGAGAGGAGCATAAAGCACCTGATATCTTTCATAAACAGCTTTCTTGGGTTATGGATGAATCCGGTGACGGTGACGGAGTAGCTGGTTTGGGAAACAAAATCAGGAATCAGAGATTGAACAAAGGAAGCGATGATTTCTAGAGAGAGAGAATTGGACCTTTCAAGGTCATCAACAATAGGAATGGGGCCATGATTTCTCTTGTAGAAAAGGTCGACAGGAGTGACATAAGATGAGACTAAGGAGGAGCGAGGAGGCTCAGCATTGAAGGGTTCCTGTATACCCAAAAATTGGTTAAAAACGACGCAGAAGACAGATCGATAGGATAAAAGAGCAGCGGAAGTAGTAAGAAGAAAGTGCGGTTGCCTTGGCGTTGATCTTGAGAGAAGGGTGACGAGGTGGTTCCTGCGAGTATTCCGACGGCCCTCGAATTCCAGGCATCTTCTTCTTCGATGATGATGATCTTGACGAATCCTCGAGATAACCAAGCAAGCAATGAAATGACTCTGGGTGCTTTGTCACGTGTCAGAGGGCTTTAAAGGTTAATTCAGCCCAAAGACTCAAAAAAAGGTCTCTACAACGGCCCAAATGGCGATGAGGATTTTTCATTAATCATTATATGGTTTGATTATCTCTGATGATAACAAGTCATTTGCAATTTGTGGTGCATTTTTTCAGTTGACCTTTAGTGTAGTCGCTCTTCTCCACAAAAGGTTAGCTAGCAGCTGTAATTCCTTTCAGTTGTTAAAAGAGTGTTGTATTATATATAATCAGGCATTTACTTTCAAGCTGACACAAATCCTTGTGACCTTTCTAGGATTAAGGAATGAACATGGCATCATCTGTTCAATATATATGGCTATCTCTTCTTATTTTTCTTTGAATTGCCATTGGCAACTGAACTTTCAGTGGAAACAAAAAAAAGACAAAAGAAAACAAAAACACGTTTTTAAGACATTAATAATCGAGACAAAAAAAAAAGACATAATAATCGCAATCATCAGCTGCCATAAATGCAGATGCAAATCTTTAGCTTTTGATTATTTTCTTAATGGAATCGTGGGAACATAACAATTGTCGATGTCTGAATGCATAAGAAATACTCAAAACAGATTTTTCGCATTAAAAATGAGGAGTATTTTTTTTATTTAATTCGATGCTTTATTCATCACTTGTTTCCCTTTCACAGATGATAGACGTATAACATATGAAAAAAAAAAAATTAAACAAGGATACTAGCTAGAAACCGAAGTAGCTAGGTAAGTAAAGTACATATGCTAGATGTGAATGTGAATTTGAATGGCGATGACCAAAATGGTGATAATAGCGAAGAAGAGAATGGCATGAACCAATATGGAGATGCCGCTTGTGGTCATGTTGCCGCACTCCAACACTCTCCTCCTCGCCGGCAGCTGAAAGAGAAGCCCCGGCGATAACACTACGAACATCACCACCGCAACCGCCACTGGGCCCCAGTCAGCTCCTCCCATATTTATCTCTCTCGGTTAGAGCTTCAAAATATTCGATCGTCTTATCAGGCGTCAAATAACTAATAATTATTAGAGCAACATTATGCACTTTGGTATATCTGTGAAATGTGTGAGTATAGGTGTGTACTTAGTTAAAATCCATAAACTAATGAGATTATTTAAAGATGACAGAAAAAGGCAGAGATCGACTTGATTGGTATCTTCCTTTCTTGTTAGATAGATCTATGTGGCTTCTTTAAGAGACCACATTTAGTGGCTATATACACATACTTTATGTAAAGCAATATTGATGCAAAGTTCAAGTATTGATACTTGATTGCGTTTATTGGTTTTGTTTCGATTCTTTTGCTTTCCATTTATTATTTCATAAATACATGATTTGATTGGTAACCGCGTTCGTGTTCGTGCATAATAAAAAAAAAAGTATGGCATTGTGATTTTGTATTTACTATTTTTTTTCGCGGATTCATAAGATTACGCTCTCCAATCCTTTCAATGAACAATATAACCGAAAACTGATCATTCACGATGATTTGTTCTAATTTATTCACGATATTTTATTTATATATTTTATGATTCCTTCGTCAATTATAGTAATATATCGAAGCAGGGACATATATACAATTATATCAAGTGAGTGAGAGATCAGAGTAAGATTTCAGTTAAGCATATATGGTATGTGTTTCATTTGGGCTTATGAACTGATCCAAAGAAGGATGCGAAAATACCTCAAGACGAGAATCATATGCTTATTATGTTCCAAAACAAGCAATACTATCAAAATATTTAATTATTTTTTTTGTTTAGATAATAGATAAAGTTGGTTAACAAAGATAAATATAATAGATAAAGTTGGAGATTCATTCTAGATAATAGTTCTTTGATTCTTTCCTTCATCCTCCAAACTTGAGATTTGAGAACCCTCCATTTTTGTTTTCTTTTTTGGTATAACTTTTAAAATTTATACAATTTTTACATTTTATAGTGTACAATGTTGATTACCACTTATTCTCAAACTACTCAAGCGGAAACATGATTAACTAGTATACTAGAAAAGAAAAATATATAATACTAACCAAAATAAAATTTAAGAAGAGAAGGAGGGTGAGAAGTGTTCCCCAAGAAGAAGAGAAGGCGGTCTCTAATCGAGCGGTCAAGAGCGGCTTGTGTGACTGATGCAATCGAGGAGGTGGCGGTGAAGATCCTCGCCAAATCAAATAGATTGCTGATGAGAGGATGAGCTTGATGATGGTGGCTGCGTGAGAATGAGACGACCAATGGAGGAGAATGCCACACATTTTAGAAGCAAATCCCTGCCGATAAAGGACATAAAAAAAGAGGTGATCATGACTTTTGATTCCGGATGAACAGAGCACACAAGCTGCAGAGACATTGAGTCCCCAACTTATGAGTCTGTCTTTCGTAGGTGGCCGACCCTTCAATACCAACCATGTTATAAGAGAATATCTAGGCACAGCTTCCTTGAACCAAACAATCTTACTCCATGACATCAAGGAGAATGTAACCGTATAGTTGTTTCCAAGTTTCCTTGGAAGAGAAAAACTGGCCAAACGTACCATTGTCATCACACCCTCCTCTTCTTCGCCTTCGTCACCATCTCCCTCATCGGCCATCGCCCTTCGCATCCACATCTACGACGGCTAGCTAATTTAACCCTACCTTCTCCCTTGTGGAATATATATGATTTTTTTATCCTTTTTACGATCAATTCATCCAGAATACCGCCAATTTTATAACTGCATGGACTATAGTTTTTAATTATTGGAAAAACAAGTGCGTTTTACAACCTCTGTTGTCATTAGGGCTCCCATTAATATCTTTAAGCTAGCAACGTACACTTATGACTTAGATATATAGGTCAACGGCCAGCTAAGTCCTAACTAACGGTCAACATCTTCACGATCTAAGCTAATAACAGTCGTCGTCACTCTCTCACAATGGTCCATATTAAACCTTTCTCGAACCGAAGAGATATAAGAAGCGGCTCTAGCGTCAACGCACTCGTCCACACCATTAATCCCTCTACCGATCAGCTTCTCTGCTATCTTGTTCAGCTTCTTCTCCATATCCTTACCCTTAGGAGCCACGGCTGCAAATCACATCATCACATCACTGGTTATATATATATCTGATCCTCTTATATATATTATATATCTGATCCTCTTATATATATTATATATATGGAACATATATATATATATATATATATAATAGCTAACTTTAGGAGAAGAAAGCTTAATTACGCACATGGTTGAAGGAGGAAGCTAACTTTAGGAGGGAGAGGAGTTACGAAGTTATTGAAATCAGGTTGAGGAGCGTAGGAAGTTGTGGTGGAGGAAGTGTAATAAACATTATTATAAAGGTCTTGGAAAGGAGTTGGAGGCTTCACAGCTTTGCAAAAGGGCATTAGCTTAGCTATCATGAACCCTCTTGATCTCTTTGATCTGTTCATCTCCATGATGATCACTTAATTACTTATACTTACTACTTATATATTTGTTTTCCTTGTTGGTGGTGCTAATTTGTATACATATATATACAAATGGATTGGGTAGAGTTTCGTTATGTTGTGGCGAAGGCATGCAGAAAGATAGAGAGGTATCAAAGACGCGTGGTCCTTCCCCTTACAATAATATCACTCAGAAGCATCAATTCTTTGATGACCAACTCCCAACATTCATGCTCAATCAGCCACGACGTTTGTATATACATCTAATTTTACTATTTACAATATATATAAGTTTCAATACTTAAGCATTATTTTAACTCTCCCGCGCGTTCTCTCTCACGGTATAAAGTGGAAACGAATATATGGCAAATATCTTCTAAACAGCTGAATATAGTATATACACAAACACACACATAGTGTTGCGAATGTAAGTTTTACTATGACTTAATTAACGACGCGGGTAACATCAATTGTTTTGAAATTTAAGAAAAAATGATTTTATTTGAATTTTATAATATGTTTAACTCATTATTATAGATAAAGTTGTCAAGCGGAATAATTTGTCTATTTAACCCGTTTTACAGTAGACTAAAAAAATATTATTCGGGTTAACCCATAAAACCGATAATCTTGAAATATGCACCGTTTAATGACTCTAGTTTTGTGGTTAGTTCAAGAACTCTTAAAAAAAATCAATTTTTTGTGTCTAACTTTTTATAAATTTAGTAAAATATTTTTTTTTAACTTTTATTTTGATATATATTCAAATAAAATGTAATAAATTATAGGGTAAAATATAGCAAGATTTCGAATAGATTTTTTCTTTTAATATATATGGATTTATTATTATTTAAAATATATAATATTACTAATAATTAAAAAACTAAAAAGTAAATAATATCTTTAATGATAAATAAATATTTTTCATATTCTCATCAATAATTTTAAAAGACAATTATATCATTTCCTATTTCAATTATCTTTTCTTATTTGTAATGGCATAATATGTAATAACTTACAAAACAAAGTTTATTTTCAAAAATATATTCTTAAATAATATTATAGAGATGAAATAATGGATGGTTTAAATTGAAATTTACAGAGATGGTTGGATCAAAAACGTGGATGGTTATAGGGGTTGTCTTACGAGCGTCTTTATAAAAAACAGTCTAACATTGTGGATCACAATTAGTGTTGAAAACAAAATCAAACAGGCGGCTCAAATTTCCTCGTTTTCGAAAAAAAAACATGATAAATATATTTAAAATTCGGATTAATTTGTATAGTGAAGTTGTATTGTTTTTGGAAGAAGTTTCTTAAATGATTTACAAGTTTGTATCATTGTATGTACAAGCAAAAACCGAGCTCAACGAGTAAAGTGTTTGATTTAGGAGAATAGATATATACGGAGGAACCGTATCATTTAAAAAAAAAAAATAATAAGCAGGGAACCGTATCTTTGATTAATTTATCAGTTTTAACTAATTTATAACGATACATCGGTGGCATCTATTAGAAAGAAGAAAATGTGGATAACTTTTTTTATGTTGTTAACTTGTTTTTTTATTTAAATGTTGTTAAAGAATGGAGATAAATTTATTCGACAGAGATATTATAATAAATAAAGAAACACAAGCGAATAACGTTATCTTTGTGCGGTTGTGGCGGCGGCAAAGCCAACATTTTTTTTTTGTTTTTTTTTGTTTTCAATGAAAATATAGATACAATTGTGTTTTCTCTTATTGCTCGGATTCGTCGTTTTTTGCGATGGGGTTCATCTTCGGTAAAGCTGTCTTTGCTTCCATTCCCGTATTCAAGTTTTCTCCTTCTTGCTTTGGTTTTTGGATTGTCTTTTTTGCCTTGTCCTTATTCAAACTCGTTCTGTTTAGACTTTGGTTATTGGTTCTAGCGCTTGCTTTCAGCAACGATAAAATCAACGTTTGGTTGTTAGGTAGTGTTTGCCTTCTTGTGTTGAGAGAAGAGGTTGCTTTTGGGCAGCTAGCTTCATGTGGAAAAGGTTTTATCCTCACGTCATTTCTTCTGACTATTTTGGTGTTTGGATTTCAATATGACAAGTTCTATTCAGAATTTTCTTGTTGGTGCTAGTTTCGGTTTAGTTTTCGTTTTTGTATGATTTTTTTTTTTTGGATTTGTGTTTACTTTTTTGGTCTTATGTTTCCGGAGATTTTACATTGTTCCGTCGGCTTATGTATTTCACTGTGTATCTTTCCTTGTTAATATTAATCAATATCATATGACAAAAAAAAGAAAGAACACTCTTCAATGGAAAAAGAAGAAAGTCTCAGCATATTTTTTTGGGAAAATTGGGAAAAGGACATATTGACTAGCTGTTCGGGAACCTAAAAAATAAAGGAAGTCCTACAAGCATAGTACGATGAAGTGAAGACAGATTCAGTATTCACGCATATCCTAGAAATACATGAAAATTGTCTAGGATATTCAGCTCGATTGATACACAGCATCATGTGTAGGCAATTAGTTACTCAGAAAAAATACGAGATGTGGTGTGTTTTTGGAGGGAGACCATTAAGATTTTCACTGCAAGAATTTTATGCAGTTACCGGAATCGACTATAAGAATGATAATTGGATTTGTGATTTAGAGAAATGGAAAGATGATCATGGGTTTTGGAGTAAATTGTTAAAGAGAAAGGGAAAGATTACCATAAAGACGCTGATTAATGTACACCTCACACATGTTAAAAAATGGAGTCATGAAGATAGAATCAGATTTGTGTATGTATGTGTAATAGCGGAGTTGATAATGGCAACAAGCTGAAAATAAAGAAATCTCACACACATACATCAAGTTGGTAATGGATATTGGTAAGATGCAGACTTATCCATGGGGTCATAAAGGTTTTGACCTTCTAATTAAATCTATCATCAAAACGCAAGATAAATTGAAGAACCACGGGAACTATGTTTTGGATGGCTTCTCTTATGCATTGCAAATATGGTTTATGGAAGCAATTCCAGACATTGGAGCTTTGTTGGGAGAAAAACTTAGTCATGATTTTCTACAAGGTCCTCGATGTTCAAATTGGAGAGGTGCTGCAAAAGTATCATATGAATACATCATTTTACTCGAGAACTCATTTCGTTTAGCCTCATTCACACATTCTTCAGATTTTTCAGGCAAATTAATATCATCTTCTTCATCATTAAAATCATGTGGCTCCTTATTCAAATCAATATTGAATCGATTCCTTTGATCATCAACTCGAGCTTTAAATGTCACACACAACTGTATCGCAGTCTTTTTTCTTACATACCCAACCAAATTTCTCACTTGCCGATCATTTGTGATAAGAACTGGAGGAGAATCTGAGTTAATGATCAAATCACCTTGTAAATAATTGAACTCAACATTAAACGTACCCGGTTCTATTCCGTAGTCTTCTGAAACCATCTTCTTTATATCGTCAAGAGTAGTAGTAGATTCGAAAGTAAGTAATCTACCACATTTTTCTCGATCAACAATAAATCTCTACTCGTTGTTGCGAAACGATCTCCATACATCACACTTTACGTAGATCTGCAGCATTTTCAACTGTGATTCGAGATCACATATCGTTAGTGTAAAGCAGATCAAAGAAAAGGATAGAGACGTATATGAGCATTAATAACACAAACCAGAATATTGTATCGATGACTGATTTGAATAGAGATTGAGATGAACAAGAAGAGAGAAACATAGAAGAAGGTTATGGCGTTTTCACGTGTTTGTCCTTTAGGTTAGGGATAACAACTCTAGTTTTCTAAACTTTGTAGAATACGTCTTCTAAACTACGTAGAATACATATTCTAAACTTCGCGGAACGTAGAATATACATTCTAAATTTCGTAGAACATAGAAGGAAAAGCAGAAGATGTATTCTCAAATCCGTAGAACATAGAAGGAAAAGTAGAAGACGTTTTCTAAAATCCGTAAAAGGCAGAAGATGTATTCTAAAATCCGTAAATTATGTAGAAGACGCAGAAGATGTATTCTAAATCTCGTAGAATAGAAAATAAAAAAACAAGTTTAAAAAAAAAAAGTGATCTAGAAAAATATTACACTAACATTTATTCGTTTTTTATATTTTTCTATATTTTTGTTTCTATCAAAAATATTTATTTAAATATTTATAAGATTATATTAAGGTTATTTTAGTCAAAATATGACAAAAAAAAACTAAAGGTTTAGTTTTCCGAATCGCTAGTCAATTTGTCCTATTTTTTCAATTCTCACTATTTTTTTTGAGAAGATTCCGACTGCTATGTGATATATTCTGTTGTATATTTGCTTTTGGTCCAAAGGTATATTAATATTCTCTCTCTAATACGATGCTTTATTATTTGCTTACGTCGACATAACAATATTCCAGACGACATCAGATGATTATTTGCATACCAAAAAAAAAAAATCCATTATTTTCAGCAAATTACTACAGCTGGGCTTTTTGGGCTGATTGAATATTAAGAAAAAAGATAAGAGCCCATCAAGGCTAATGGGCTGCTTGTCTAACAAAGTAACAAAAGCCGTCTTCCCCAGCGACGAACGTCAAACGTCAAGTTGAATTTGGGGGAAAATGGGTTTGAATTTCATTCTGACGGTGGCCGGCGTTGGCGCGGTGGTGCTCCTCTTGAAGGGCGACGTTAAGCGATCCGCCTCCGTTTTCAGGCGAAACGTCAAGCATATTCGCAAGTGGATCGAGGAAGAAACCTCCGCCGCATCCAAGTTAGCTCTCTCTCTCTCTCTCTCTCTCTCCCTCAAATTATTATCCTGTTTTGAAATAATCGGAATTAAACATGGACATGTTTATCGGCTGGGATGACGAGTAGATGATTTTGGATCTCAAAACAAGCAAAAGGGTTCTCTTTGATTCAACAACTAAAGCTCAATATGATTCTTGAATCCTACACAGGGTTTGTGGTAATTTGACCAAAAAACAGAAGAAGAAAGATTCATTCAATTATCATCATCCGTGTGGTTTTGTGAGTGACTTTACTGTTGCTTTCAGGGCAGAGACAATAGATTCAAAGGTTCCAAGGAAGAAGGATTAATTAGTGAGAGTGTCTGTCTATATATACGCGCAAATAAGAGGGGAGTGTTTTTGCTTTATATACTAGTCTTGTTGAGATACGTGATTCCCTAGCTAGTTTACTTTAAAGTAAAGGCTTTTGCAATCGATCGGTATGCATTAAGAAATGAAAGAAAAAAAAGTAGCTAAAAGGGAGGGAAGATGTGCATTTGGGTCAAGATGTGGTGGAAGTTATCGGAGGGTTTATCAACGGGATGGGTATGAACACCTTGGTAAGTGGTAACCACCACTCCTTCATCTCCTGATACCCTCTGCACTTGCTTCTTCACTCTGCATCCTTCTTGTGTGCACTTATAATAGCTCCTGTACATACACATGAGTTTATTACTATTCTATTTATCACCAAGATGACCCTAAAACAAAACAAAAAGGTAGGTACGGTACGGTACCTGGGGAATGGATTGTTCTTGACAGCTTTTTGGCCGTACTTCCTCCACCTGTATCCATCATTCAGAATATCAACCTGACTTCTTGTCTGAAAGGCGAACCTGGGTTCTCTCTCTTTCTTCTTCTTGCTCTTGTGTTTCTCTTCTTCCTTAGTGTTATGGTGTGGCAATGATGATGTGTTCGTCTCATCTCCAGACAAGCGATGATCAACCGATGAAGATGAACATGGAAACAACACCTGACACCTATCATCCACCATTTCTATGTATTTTCAACTTGTAAATTCCATTAAGTAGTCACGTCACGCGTGTGCTTATTATATACGTGTCTGTATGAAAGGCGAGAGAGGGAGAGACGTAGACGGCAACGAAGATGCGAGAGATAAAAGAGAAAATGAGAGATGGCTAAATTAGCGGATTGATCAGAGAAAACGAGTCTGGTGGAAATCATAAAGAAAAGGTGTGGCGGCTTCTGATTATGACTTCTACTTTAGATAAGTGTACCTACCCCAAGTTGATTCGATTCCAAGTATTCAACAACAAAACAAAACACTTATTGTTCTGTTTTGCTTTCCTTGTTTCCATATATATATATAATCATTGCTTAGCATGGATGGATTTCATCCAAAGTTATTTTCAAAATCAACAAATACAAACAAGTGTTTGATGAGATCACATGTAGGATTTGAGACGGGGCCTCATAAGAGACTGCGCTCCATCCACCAACACAGTGGTGCCTGTCATGAAGCTTGAGCCGTCGCTGATCAAGTAAATCACTGTCGAGTAGAGATCTTTCTCCGGGTTAAGCCATTGCCCAATCGGTGCAGCATCCTTGACCAGCTTCTGCGCTCGATCTCTACCCCCCACGGAAGCTATATATTCATCGCCCAGATGCAGCCCTCTAGAGATCATGTTGACCCGTATCTTGTGCTTCCCTAGACTCATGGCAGATGCCTGAAATACGCAAAATGAATCATCTATTCTCTAAAGTTACCTGAAGATGATGGGATGTGTAAAGATACCCGGACCAGCTGGTGAATTCCAGCAGAGGCTGTAGCGTAGGCATCAGCTCCTGGGTAAAGCCCCCTCTCCCCGCTAGCGATTGTGGCCATAAAGACAATTGAGCCTCCAGAGCCATGTTGTTTCATCCTGCTTGCTACGGCCTTCAAGAGAAACCATGGAGCCGTGAGATTGATCTTTGTGATTCTCTTGAACTCATCTTCACAGACGTGGAGAATGTCCTGCATCTTCCCTGCACAACAAGATATGCTGTTTCATCTTCCCTGCACAACAAAAAGAGGAAGAAAAGAAGAGAAAGAAGCGTTGAGGAGACCTTGGTAGGTATAGCAGTTGAGAAAAGCATCGAAATTGCCGAAACAAGTGCATGCCTTATCAACAGCCGCATGGAAAGCTTCCTCGTTATCAGCTTCCATGTCGATTCCAATGAGCTCCACTGGGAAGGCTCCCTCTATGGAAACTCGTATGCTCTCTACAATGCTCCTTAGAGAAGCCTCATTTCCCATCATAACCAACCTTAACAACATCACACTCACAGGAGATGAGATCTAATCTTACTTTGTTATTAATTATTACAAGATCTGTCTTCCAATTTCAATTATAGACAAATTAATTAAAGTAAGGTCCCACCGGCAACCGTGTTTGGCTAGATGGAAAGCGATGTTTCGTGAAACCTCGTCGCCGTTGGATGTCATCAACACCTTCTTCGCCGGATTTTCCATCTCCCCAAATCCTTCAATCGATTCTGCAGATTTGATTCACAAAATTCGTCATTTTAGTATTTAAAAAAGAAAGAAAGAAATAAGACTGTCTCTGTCCGATCAAAATTGTACCGAAACTGTGTTCCCTTATTGATGATACCGACGAAACAAAGCAAATTGCCGAATCACGTGACTGTTGTCAACGATGATGTGATTGATGATCACCCAATATATTTTCTATTAAATAAATATATATATATATGATCTAAAAGCCCAGCCCAAAACAAGGAGAGGCCCAGATCCATCATCGTTGGATTCCCCTACAAAACTCTCTCAATTTTCCGGCCATTCCAGATCCATATTACTCCAGGTCCAGGACAATCACACTAGTACAGTAAGAATGAAGCAATTCTCCGAATCAGGTTGGTTTTCTTAGGTGGACCAAATTAGAGGGGATTGGTAGATACATATATATATATATGGTAAACGAAGAGGAAATGAAATAATAGGGTCTATTCTATCTATGGTTTGTATGTACAGGTAACAAAAGGTTTATAATAATAATAGCGCCTAAGATTGATTCTATTATTCTAGGTGGGATTTTGAAACCGTGAGTGTAATAAGACTAGTCACAAAAATCATTGTGACATGTCAATTTTTTTCAAGTGGGTTGGAATGAAAAAAAGAAATGCCTTCCTTGCTCTACTTTGCCTCCTTTTGCAACCACATGACGTTATGCTTTCGGTTCATCTTCCACTCTCCGTCTTTCTCTTATTATGGGTTATGTCGTCTGTTTCAGATTTGATAAAGATAACGATGCCATATCTCCCATATATATATATACACCTAATCTTGAATATATCCCTTTTGATCATCAATCAAATTGGCACACAAAAAAAAAGGCAAAGCAAATCGACTTTTGTTGAGAATGGAACAACAATAACAGAATCTCAGTTGCTTTAGGCCTGGCCACATCATTTGAAAAGAATCTTGAGTGTCACGTGCGTGGCCACTTGCTGGATCCGGGCCATCAAATCCACCAAAACGGGCTAATCGTTTGTGCCTGTGGCCTACCATTTTATCCTCCTTCAACTTCCCTCTCTTCTTTTCTTTTCTTTTCATTTCCTTTCCCCCACAGAGTCTTGTCTAATTTTCCTCAGAAATTGGAGCGACTCTCCGCTACAACCATGGATGATGATGAATATGGCAAGCTCATCAGGAGAATGAATCCCCCCAGGTATTTCTTTTTTGCTTTTTTGGGGGGGTAAAATTTAGCGGTGAGGACGGTTCATCTGTTCCTCCATGCTCTCTTCTTGTCGAGATTTCTTTGTGGCTGAGCACTGTATAATTTAAAAAAAATAAAAAATTTACTGATTTTATGTGTCTCATGGTAACAGAGTTGTAATAGACAACAACGCTAGCGAGGATGCCACTGTTATTCAGGTAGAAACAAAATAACAGATGTAGATTAAAAAAAAAAAACAGATTTCCCTGTTTGTTTTTTACATGTTGGTTGTTTGTTTTGTTTGTGGTGTTAAAGGTTGATAGTGTGAACAAACATGGGACTCTCTTGGAAGTAGTGCAAGTGCTCACTGATATGAATCTTGTGATCAAGAAAGCTTACATCTCTTCTGATGGAGGCTGGTTCATGGACGTCTTCAAAGTCATCGACCAAGATGGGAACAAGATCAGAGACACTCAAGTCCTTGACTATATCCAAAGGGTATTAATCTAGCGCTAGTCACTTTTTTCTTGTTACATACTCTTTTTCTTGTGTGTGTAAAACGGAATAATTCCGCAGAGGATAGAGAGCAACGCTGGGTGGTTTATTCCACCGTTAAGAGGCTCAGTTGGTGTAATGCCCTCTGACGAATACACCACGATTGAGCTCGCTGGAACGGACAGACCTGGTCTGTTGTCTGAAGTATCTGCCGTTCTCACAGACCTTCACTGCAACGTTGTCAACGCTGAGATATGGACTCACAACACCAGAGCTGCAGCTGTTATTCATGTCACCGACAATTCAACTAATTCAGCCATCACAGACCCAATTCGCCTTTCCGCCATCAAAGAGCTGCTGTGCAATGTAGTCAGGACAAACAGCGGCTCAAGAGCTGCGAAAACCGTGTTTTCTTGTTCCGATACGCACAGGGAGAGACGGCTGCATCAGATCATGTTTGATGATAGGGACTACGAGGGAGTTAAAAGAGCAAGGACATCTGCGTCAAGGCCCAGTGTCACACTCATGAACATTGATGACAAGGATTATACTGTTGTGACCATGAAGTCCAAAGATAGACCAAAGCTTGTGTTTGACGTAGTCTGTACTTTGACTGATATGCAATATGTGGTGTTCCATGGCATGGTCAGCACAGAACCACCAGAGGCTTATCAGGTTACTCAACTCTTGTTAATGGTTTTAGCTGTAAAAACTGTCTCTTGGGATCTTTTCTAACCATAATATGACTTACGCTGCAGGAGTTTTACATCCGTCATGTAGATGGACTTCCAATAAATTCAGAAGCGGAGCAAGAACGTGTCATACAATGTCTTGAAGCAGCCATTGAGAGAAGAGCTTCCAAGGTAACCAATTAGGAAATCACACTAGAGAGTCTTGGCTCAAAATACAGAGTCTGTTCTGCATCAATTGATTCTCTTTTGCTTGCTTATATACTCAAGACAGATTAGGCAATTTGAAAAACATCACTTTCAGGGTTTAGAGCTGGAACTATCAGCAGAAGACCGAGTTGGTCTCCTCTCAGACATAACCAGAACATTCCGAGAGAACAGCTTAACTATCGTCAGAGCAGAGATTTCAACGCGAGAGGGTAAAGCTAAAGACACGTTCTACGTTACAGACGTGACAGGAAACGCTGTTGAATCAAAAACCGTGGAGTCAATAAGACAACAGATAGGAGTAAGCAAGCTGAAGGTGAAGAACAACGAGGAATGCTCTGTTCTTGGTACAAGCAGGGCTTCGCAAGAAACAACAATGGGGTATTTTCTTAGTAACATCTTCAAAGCCAAGTCTCTTCAGAACTTGAAGCTTCATTTATCACACTCATAACTGTCTCATAAAGTAGTATGTACTTTTGTATAGATAAGGAGATTGTAATTAGACAGAGTAGGGCGTATATATATATATATATATATAACAATTAAGCTGATCGAAAAAGTAGTGGTCTTGTGAATGTGGCATCTCCATAAAAGAAATCCCTTTTGTAAACACATGTGATCAAATAACAGGAAGAGCCTGTTTCTTTTTTTAGATGAAAATTGTTGGTAACAGATATGGCAGTTAATACCGTTGAGATTTAAAAGGGTATTTGATTAGTGAGCACTGAATACTGTAACTAAAGCAAAATGGAAAATCGAAAGACTAAGAGAGAAGAGGGAGAGAGAGACGGGAAATAGGTGAGCTTAAAACAAACGCACAACTGTCTCTACTCTCTAATTACAAACTATAACCTAACCTGTCATTACAGCTTTGATTTGTTCCCTAATCTCTTCCCCATTCTCTAAAACAGAAAAAAAGAAAGAAAAAAAAGCAAGAGAGCAGAGCAATTAATAAGGAGGGATCAGAGCCAGAGAGCGCCGGCGTCTTTGAGGAGTGGAACGAGAGAGCCGTTGATGTGAGAAGCCATGACTCTGTCCATAGCCCCAACCAGTTTACCGCCGATGAAGACGACCGGAAGGGCCCCTGGAGAAGAGGCGCCGGAGCAGCTGAGGAGGCGAATGAGGGCTCGCTGGATGTCGCCGCCGTAGGGGTGGAGGTCGAGCTCGTGGACGGCGGGACTGACGCCCATTCCACGGAAGAGGCCCTTCACGGCGTGGCACATGCAGCACGTGCTCACGCTGAATATCACCACCGCGCTCTCCGCCACCAGAGACTCTATGCGAAGGAGGCCTGTGTCCGCCGTAAGCCCCACGCCGCCGCCGAACCCTAAGTTGTTCATCTTGTACGATCCCCACGATTCCGTCTGGTATTGCATTTTGATATTTTCTTAACTTTGCAGGAATTGACAGAAACGAGCCAAAAAATCAAAATAAAAAAATAAAAAAAGTAAAGAGAGAAGAAAGAGATGGGCTCAAGTTTGGGGTGAGGAGAGAGGGAGAGCCATGCAGAGTATTTATAGAGAGGGCTACACACCTCTTGCTCTCTAATAATTTGTGTATAAACAACCTGAGATTTCATATTTTATTCAAAAGTAAAAAAAAAAAAAAAAGTTAATAAATCGGTAAAATGTAGGCTGTGTACGTATCCTTGTATTGATCGACTAAACTTCAATTGAAAATAAAGAAATTTAAGAAAAAAAGGAAGCTGGAGAAATGTATAAACATGCTTTTATCAGAAGGGAGTTGTTGGTAATAGACGGCTCTGTCTGTCCTTCTTGTCTGCTCTTACGCCTCTCACCATTAATTAATTTCTCACCACTTAATTCTCTCTTTTTCTCTAAAATGTTTTCAATCTTATATATAAGAAAAAAAATAATATAAGAAACTACATTTTCCACAGTATAATATGGAATTACGTATCGCGCTGAAACAATATAATTAAATAAGCGGTAACATCTCGATGATCTCGGATGTATACATATGGATTTTGGCGGTATGGTTAGAGTATGTGTTTGACTTTTTAAATCTGTTTTGAATATGATTTTCCTTTATTCTATTTCACTTTATATATGTAATCATCATTTAATAAATGATTTGTTAAGGAGTCATAATCTTGTGTTTTTGATACATTGAGTGATAGCATTCCATACTTCTGTTATATTGCTTTTTGTATGATAAATCTCTTATACGTGATTTCTCCATTTAATTATGTGGGATCACATATGTAATGTAACTCGTTGATTCGCAGCAGACTTTTGTTTTCTTCGTGATTTCTCCATTTTTGTTAATTGTTTTGAGTTGGTAATAAGTGACCGTAATAACTAACTAATTAATTTAGCATGGTTTAATTATAATAATGATGAGGTTTTAACAATTTACAGAAGTTGAATTAAGAGTATTAAAATGTGCTAGCTAGTCACTAACATATATGAAAGCCTGGGGAAAAAAATTAAAGTTTACAAAGTTTATTGTCACATGCTTTTGGCTTCCACGCTTGTGTCCTTTATATACAAACTGACTTTTTGTATCTCAGGTTTATTTGAGGTCGAAAATAAATTAGTTTTAAATAAATAATTATATGCCCGAGGTAAAGATGATATGCATATTGAATAGAGTAAGAGGAGTCCGTACAGTTATGCTCCCTCGAGCTGAAAAAGAAAGTTATTTCTTTTGGTGTTTAAATTCACGTCTTTCTTTTTTGGAAAAAAAAAAAGATATTTGCATGAATAATCGTAAAAGATAAATAATCTTGTCGGATTGTGTTTGTCGGATCGCTTTACTTATTTTAAACATTAAAATTTTCTTACAGAAGTCTTACGTAACACTTGTCATATAATGTTTTTATTTTTTTGACCAACTCTGATAAGTCCGACATAACCCTCTTGAGTAGCCGTATACATACTTCTGCCGAATGTTATTATAGAAAATTCATACGGACGTGCTTGTGTAGGGAAATCTCACTATCCAACGGTGGAAAGAAAAATACTACATAGAATAGAGAAGATTAGATCGATCGGACGGGTAGGGTTAGATGGCAGGAAAGGAGAGCCGTCTGACCTATAATTAAGTAGTACAAACATATATACATGTATTTTCTATATAAAGGGAAATGAAATTAAAAAATTATAAAGAATACGAGCGTGATGCTATCTTTTCAGCTTTATCTGGTCTTTGCCATATATATATATATATATATATATATATATCTGTGTGTATCTCTCTCTATACATGGACAATATTAATGCCTTGCTTTGTTAAAATATATCTTCATTTAATATTCAGTTTGTTTATTAGTTACCTCTTACGGTGAAACAAAGCCGATAGAGAGAGGAAAGGTGGGATTGGAACTAAACCCTAAAATCAGCTTTAGAGTTACATATTTTCGCCCCTCCTCGAAGTATGATGGGGTCTGAGTCTGATTCCAACGACCAAGATATAAGATATGTATCTGTGGGTTCTATTATATATTCATGCATATGTATATTTATATACACAAACACAGCTTGCACATTTATATCTATTATACACATAAAGGTACATACACATATATATATATATATTATTCCGTAAAATATCGGATTGAAATCTTACGATTAATTCAACGATTATAAACGATACAAAAATAAACAAACGATGGAAGACACATTCGAGACATAGTTATTCCATGCAAAGATGGAGACACGGAGTCGAGATATGCTATATTTCCTTAATTCAATAAATCGTCCGTAATGTCACGGAACAACACGATTTTTGAATCCCAAAATATAACTGTGGCGAGACCGTTTCGTAACACTCGAAAACGGAATCTATGAACTTAATAGTTTTACGATAAAACTCTCGAGACTTACTAAGACGAAGAGGGAGGAGAAATTGTTCTTGTTGAACAAGTTTTTTTTTTGTAATGAAATGAAAGAGATGAAAGTCGTATATATAGGCGAGGAGGGATAGCCGCGCCGTGACGCATGCAATGATGCAACGCACTCCGGCGGCGCCGCAAAGTGGCGCGCGAAAAACGGAATGGTGGGGCAACGGCAGCCCCGCAAAGAGAGTTGATGGTGATGCATGGGCTGCGCAATTAATTCCGAGAAGAGATTATTACTTGATTCAAGTCAAAAACCATCATCCGAAATTGGCCCAAAAAGAACATCTTATGGGTAAAAGGCCCAATCCCAAGAGCCCACGAGCCCGGCTAGGGGGTGGCGGCGCGCGTGAGTCAAACCATCATCTCTTTAATATACCATGGGTGTGCCTTTGGAACAAAGACTATGACTCCTCTTTATTTATACAAATGTGTTTTTTCTATTATTTCCAATGTGGGATAAAATGCACACAACTTCATTTACTTAGCCATCATTTTGATGGGCTATTTCTCATTCATTTTTCAACTAATTAATTAGCCAATTGGCTTACTAATTTTTGATATGTGGTGTTGTAATTAATGTTGTATATAAATGTATACGCAGTGCTTATATACACATCGTATATATGTGTATATTTAAGAGTTCCAAAGCGATAGTTAGTGATTGATTAATCTTCAAATCAGTGTTAAATTATGGAAAACGTACCCCAAAAAAAAAGTTAAAGAAAGATGTGTCGCATATCGGTGTCACTGCAAAAAGACGGTGAAGGTATTGTGGGAGTGCTCACGAATTCCCTTGAATTTTTGTTTGCATATAAAAAAAAAGCCCTAATTAAGCCCATGCAAACTGCAATCTCACCCTTCTCAATTTTCATCATTAATTAATTACCAGTTTACCACTAACTATCTTATAAGTGTTTCACCAAAAGATAAAGTTTAATTTTCATCAAAATACGTCGGTTTTGATCTGCATGCAGGTGCATGGCCTATATCTTTTTTGTCGACCACAATTTTTGTCTGTTCACCACATAATATTTATTCTTTTGTATCTCACTAGACTGTTATATATTCATGCATTGCGTTTATTCCTTGTTATTCCTAATTAAGTAAATTAACTAGCTTCGAACATAACAGTTGTGTTATTTAATAGTTATACATGTTTATATATAATTTAGGAACGGTCTTGAATTTTTTGGTTTTTGTTTAGTTAATTACGTACAAAAAAATAAATGAATAACAAAAGTCTAAAGTCCAAAGTAGCCACCATTCCAAGCCTCCTCCTCCGGAAAGCTTTCGGTTATATAATATATATATATATATATGTATATATGTGGCTAAAAAAAATGCAAATAAATATTAATCCATCTTGATTCATTAACCAATTAAACTGAATATTCATTTATTTGTTTAGTATAATTTGAGTGTAGCTTGTTTTAAGTAAATGCTTGTATAGTTGAAACAAAAATACCAAACAAATAAATGAATATCCAGTTTAATTGAAATATTAAGTAAATGTTTGTATAGTTAAAAATTTAAAAATAAACAAACCATTAAAAAAAATAGGAGAGAGAAAGAGAGGGTAAAGGGGTTTGACCAATGGGAGGAAGAGAGACAAAAAGTGGTAAATAGAAAAGGTAAGGAAAAACAAACAATAAAACTGTTGGTTTGGCGAAGGGAGGAAACAGAGTTTTGTGCCCCACGCGAGCCGCCTTCCTTCTCTTTTTATCTGTTTCTTTCCGCTTAAACAGAGTTTAATTTAGACCAAACCCACATCAATTAGGGAACACGGATATGAAATCTGTAGTTGGTAACTACTACGTAGAAGTGTACTTTACTTTCTCTCTGTCATTGTTTTTAGTTTTATTTATCCAATCAAAGATATTGGAATGTAGATGACGTTAATACAGAAGATTCGAATCCAGAGAAGATTCTTACCTTTGTTTGATCAATAATCGTCGACTGATTGTAAATACTCGCCTTTTTTTTTTCGTCAGCAACATATATTTCGTTATTGTAACAAATTAAACAAGTGATTTTTTATTTTCTTTTGGGTAAACGTTCCACGCGTTGCTTAACTTCTTTTTTACGGGGGTGATATTAGTTAGAGAGAGAGAGAGGGCAAAAGGGTAAATATTGATGAGTGCAGCTTTAATAAAAGAAGAGAAGCAATTAACAAAGAAAGAGAGGAACCGACAAGACGGCTTTATTTGATCAGCCTTTGCTCCTTTGATTGCCTCATCTCGCTGCTGACGTTATCCTAACGTTGACCGTCTACACAATTGTCCCTCTCTCTTCCCTCCTCTCTCCATCTCTCCGTTTGTAGTTTTTCTCAATGCTTTTCATCTGAGTGATCATATTTGTGTTTGTAAGTTAGGGACGATGATAAAAAAGGGTTTTGCATGTTTAGTTATATTTTAAAAAATTTTACTTAGTATTTTAATACTTTTGATAAAATTGTTCAAAATTAACACTTTATGTAAATTTTCCCGTCTACAATATTGCGCGAATCAAAAATATATAAAAAAAGATAAAGTGTCAAAATAGTAAAGAAATTTCAAAAAAGTGACTCCGAATACTATTATCTCTGATAAAAAAAAAAATTATTGCTAGCACTTGGAAGTCTCAAATACTCTTATTCCCTCTTGGTACATCAATTTTTAAATATAGTCGAGGAGGGATATTTATTAATTAGCCCCATTTTGTATTGGTAGTATATACAATATAGTTTAAAGGATTGGTCAAATATATTTAATATTCGTCAGAAGATAATTACGTTACTACAACGAAGAGAGAGAGAGAACATGTGTGTTGTTGTTAAAGTAAAAGGGGGATATACATAGCTTAAGCGTGACAAGCATGAGCATCTACCTTCTTGTCTTCATTCACTTTCAAACAGTCAACGCATCCTCTGCTAATTCTTCTGTTTGTGTTCGTCTTTGGAATTTGAAATTCATATATAATTTAGATATATGCGTAAAAAGTGATATCAGATCACGAGATTGTCTGTTATGTTTGGTTCTTAATCCATTTCACAATGTTCGTTAGTTTTTCTATTTTCAACTTTGATCGACGCGCATGCGTGAATATGCGCGTGGGAAAACATCATATATATATATATATAAATATATATAAATACTAGATAATTATCCGCGGCGGATTTATAATTTAATATTTT